>JASDQU010682082.1:0-23944 GCA_032191745.1 Picea mariana
TACCCCTATCGATACCCAAAAGTATGTCATTGGGGAATTTCACCCTAATTAGTATAGAAGTAAAAGACATGCTTGGGGCACACCTTAATTTACATATATAGGAGTGAGACAACAACTTAATGAATTTGCATCTTAGTTAGTGCTAAAATTATGTTCTTGGTATTTAAACAAGAATAAATATAATAACAAGGGAACCACTTATGGTGCACCCTATTTGAATAAGAGTAAGAGAAGTACTTACAAATTATGACACCCCCATTAATACCCAAAAGTATGTTCTTGGAGAATTCCACTATAATTAGGATATGAATGAGGGAATCACTTGGAAATTTATGCCCAAGAGTGAAAGAACCAAGAATCGCTTGGGGTGCACCGTAACTTTAATATAGGATAGAGGAGAACTTAATCTTTTAGGGACATGCATTGTATATAATACAAGTTATTTTTTCAAGTCAAGAAGTGAAGTATCCTGATGCAGGAGCATCGCCCACGTCAAGCGAGCTAGCACGAAAGTAGGAGACGGCTGGACAAGCCAGCGCGATTTCTTTCTTGGATTTCACCTTGAAACTGTTGCACAAAACATTAATGTGTTGATTTGATGAAGCACACTTTGTATATTGTAATGGAACTTGAGCGGATAGCTCATGTCCTTAGGTAGATGAGGAATTTAATAGATTTAATGTAAAGCAGATAGAAAATTTAATTCTAGATTTGATAGCGTAGAGCTCGAGAGGGAAATGGGATATAGACACCCTCCTTTGTACATTGTAACATGAGCTGATTATCATTGAGAGCATTCTGAAGAGAAGAGCATGCAAAGAAGCGTATGAAGAACACTCATGTACATATATTGAATTAATAGAAGAAAGCTTTGATTCAATTCCATGGTTGTGTTATTCTCTGTGTATTGATGATATTATGCTCATGAATGTTGTTTTCTCGTCATACATTTTCTTTTATATGCTATGTATGTGATTTCATGGTTAAATTGAAGTTTGAGAGAACAAGGAGTGAGGTTCAATTGTTTCTCTATCTTGAACCAGAGAATTCCTGCAAGGAGTGCAGTCAAATTGTCCGCAAGGAGTGCATTGACAGAAGGCTTCAAGTAGAGGTAACTTTTGTTCTAAGTTCCAGGAGTGAAGAATTTGCACTAGAGCCATGCAAGGCATGCGCAGGCTAGATGAAGACTCAGAGTTGCGATTCTGAGCAAAGGGATTGACAGATTTTTGTTGTAGGAGTGTGCAGAGTCGAATAACTTCAACACTTAGACGTTGTTGAAGAATTTCCGCAAGGAGTGCATGCAAGAGTTCTTCCGGAGAGATTTGAAGTCGTGAAATCTCAGGAGGGATAGGCCTTCAAGTTTGTGAAGGGCCAAGACAAAAGGTTGGCGAGCAGGTAAAACGATTCTTGAAGGGGAGATACTCCATCACTTCGAGGATTGCGTAAGAAGAGATAGACGGTCGGCATTCTCCGTGGAGAATCTGCGAGGTTCTATGAGTCGTTAGATCTCACAAGAGGTGCCAGGAAGTTACAGCGCAGAAGTGGAAAGGTTCAAAGCTCAGGGTGGATCGAAGTGTTGATCCAAGACAGGGTTGTTGGATCCATCGCGAAATCGGTTATCGGGTCATTGAGAGAAAAGAGTGGAAGAGTTGGCCACGGGAATTGTGAGAGTGCGAGAAGCGATCTCCCAAGAGCTACGTAGGTAGTGTGGTCCATAAGAGATAGTGGAGGACAGGTGGCAGAAACCATCGGACGTTTGGCATCTCGGGCACTGGGAGTTGATGGGGAGATTATTTGGCTGCGGAAGTAGCGAAGTTGCGAGATAGCGATATCTCAGATATCGACATATTGGGCCTCGGAGGTCGAGGCAGGAATTATTTGATATCGTGAGTAGCGAAGTCACGAGGGAGCAAGATCGCGCCCTTGGTGTTTCAGTGCATCGTGTATCGAAGGCTGGAAACTTAGGCATTTGGTGTCGCGAGTGGCGAAGTTGCGATAGAACCAAAAAATCCGATAGCAGGGAAAGAAGGTCAGCGTTGACTGACACATCAGGTCTCGGAGATTCAAGAACCCAGTGATCAAAAGAGAACTTGCGAAGACGCGAAGTTCCGATCCTCCGAGTGCAGAAAGGAGGACTGAGAGAGGAGAATCTGTGGGTAAGGAAGATTCCTGATAAAGAATAAGAAGAACCTTTGTGTTCTTCGGGCCGATAGGAAAGAAGGTCCTGGTGAAGCGGTCGTGCTCCGAGGAGTACACTCGGCATCAGAGTGGTATCAAAGAGGGAATTCTTTGCTTTCTGTAGCAGAGAAGAGGATACATCATGCCGCCCAGAAGGGAAAGGCAGTCACCTGACTCGGAGGATAGGGAGGTGCGAAGAAGAGGCAGGCCAGCAGGAAATCCAGAAATGGAGTGGTAGATGAGAGATCACCGAGCAAGGCTCGAAGAGATGGAGACAGCACAAAGATGCGGAGTTGGTGCAGGAGATCTTAGTGACTCCGAGGTTGAAGAGGAAGCTGGACATGAAGAAGAGGTCACAGCAGAAGATGCATCAACCGAGCGTTTGATCAAAGCCATCGCAAGGGTGGGTGCGAAGGCGAAAATGGACATTCCAGTCTATGAGGGGAATCTGGATGCAGAAGAGCTGCTAGATTGGATTAGAGATCTTGACACATACTTCGATTATGAATATGTGGAAGAAGATAAGAAAGTCAAGCACACAATTGCGTGCTTGAAGGGACATGCAGCATTATGGTGGGACGAGCTACAAGCTGACAGACGTTGCAAAGGCAAGCAAAAGATCAAAATCTGGGATCTAATGATCGCAAATATGAAAGCGAAGTTCATCCCAAGGGATTATCAAATCACACTGTTCAGGAGAATGCAGAAGCTGAGACAAAAGTTGATGACAGTTAAGGAGTATACTGAAGAATTCTATCGACTAAACATCAAAGCAGGTCATCGGGAGAGCGATGATGAGAAGGTCACCAGATATGACATTCAGGATGAATTAAGCATGATAACCATCAGAACAGTGGAGGATGCGTGTCAAATGGCGTTGAAATCCAAAGAGAAGCTGAGCCGAAAGCAAGGACAGTGAGGGCGAGGCAGAATTCAGCCCAGAGGCAGGGCAGTCGCCCAGGAGAAATACCAGAAGCCCAAGGAGGAATGGAAGAGACCTTAGGGTAAGGCTGAGAGAGGTGGAACCTCACAGTAGAGGCAACCATATGTTGAGTAGAGAGGACAACAAAATGATCAACGAGGAGATTATGTTGATGAAAACACTTTTCCTTGTACCAGAGGTAGAGGAAGAGGCCGAGGTGGAGTTATCACATGTTTCACATGTGGGAAGGATGGGCACAAGTCATTCGATTGTCCAGAGAAAAAAAGGATGCGGGAGAAGCTCACATCACTGAAGCGCAGAGGCGTGATGCTGAGTCAAAAGACGCAGAAAGCGGAAGATCGCTTGGGATGCATAAAATCCTTTTGACACCTGAGAAGGGGGTAGAAAGCTCAGTGCGAAGGACCAGACTGTTCAGAACAACTTGCAAGACCAAAGACAAGAAATGAAAAGTTATCGTGGACAGGGGTAGCACAGATAATCTCGTTTCAACCAAGATGGTGGAGAAAGTAGAGCTGGAGACAACTGATCGCCCGAGTCCATACAAAGTTTCATGGTTACAGAAGGGACATCAGGTGAGTGTCACTAAACAGTGCTTAGTTGACATTAAAATAGGAGGATATAATGATAAGATTTTATGTGATGTTATTCCCATGGACGTATGTCATTTACTGCTGGGAAGACCATGGCAATATGACAGAAATGTGATTCATGACGGGAGAATGAACACATATACTCTGGAGAAAAATGGGAGAACCCATATGTTGCTTCCGATAAAGGATAAGGAAGTGAAACCGGAGGTAGACAACACAATACTTCTCATGAGTGGGAAGGAACTTCTTACAGAGGTTGAGAAGAATGAAGATCCACAATTCTTTGTGGTTAGAAAACCGAGAATTGTTCTGACTAGCACAAGAGTGGATGATTTGCCAGTTGAAGTTCAGGAACTGTTGGAAGAGTTCACTGACATCATAGTGGATGAATTACCTCATTCGTTGCCACTGATGAGGAGTGTGAGTCATCAAAAAGAACTCATACCAAGAGCTAGTTTGCCAAATAAAGCCGCGTATAGGTTGACGCTGCAAGAAAATGAAGAGGTCAAAAAGCAGGTCTAGGATTTGATGGACAAAGGATTGGTCAAGGAAAGCTTGAGTCCGTGTGCTGTACCGACGATACTCAGTCCGAAGAAAGACAGAGGCTGGAGGATGTGTACCAACTCAAGAGCGATCAATAAGATAACCATTAGATACAGGTTTCCACTGCCGAGAATGGATGATCTGATGGATTGCCTGAGTGGGGAAAAGTATTTTTCAAAGATAGATTTGAAAAGCGGATATCACTAGATTCACATGAGGGAAGGCGATGAATGGAAGACAGCCTTCAAGACAAACGAAGGGTTGTACGAATGGCTAGTCATGCCATTTGGCTTGACGAATGCACCAAGTACTTTTATGAGGCTGATGAATGAAGTCCTGAGGGAATTCATCAAAAAGTTCGTCATTGTTTATTTGGACAACATAATAACTTACAGTAAATCAGAGGCTGAACATCTGAAGCATTTGGCCATTGTGATGAGAAAGCTACAACAGGAGAAGTTGTTGATCAATATGAGGAAGTCCTCATTTATGCATACACAACTCATTTACTTGGGTTTTGTTATTTTAGCGAATGAATTGAAGATGGATCCAAGCAAAGTGGAAGTGATCAAAAATTGGCCATCACCGAGAAACGTTTTCTAGGTGAGAAGTTTCCATGGTTTGGCTAGTTTCTACAGAAAGTTCACCAAGAACTTCAGTGGGATTAGCGCAGCAATGATGGACATAGTGAAGAAGAGACATAAAATTTTTCATTGGACAGCAGAGGCTGAGAAGAGCTTCAATCTGTTGAAGGGGAAGATCACAGAGCAACCGGTGTTGGTGTTGCCAGATTTTCGGAAGACATTTCAGGTGAAATGTGATGCCAGTGGGTATGCCATAGGAGCGGTCTTGAGTCAGGAGGACAGACCACTTGCATATTTCAGTGAGAAGCTGGATGAAACGAAGCTGAAATACTCCACGTATGATAAGGAATTTTATGCTATCATACAAGCACTGAAGAAGTGGAGGCATTACTTGATCCCAAAAGAATTTGTTCTGTATAGTGATAATCATGCATTGCAGTTTGTGACTTAGCAGGAGAAGTTGAATCAGAAACATGAAAAATGGGTAGAGTACATGCAGAATTTTACATTTGTAATTAAACACATTTCAGGTACTACTAATAAAGTAGCTGATGCTTTGAGCAGGAAATGTTTGTTGCTGCAGGAGTTTCAAGTCAAAACTTAGGGTTTTGAAAATCTCAGGGACATGTACGCAAGAGATGTAGATTTTGGCGAGGCGTATGAAGCAGCTGAGAATCCAGTTCTTAGAGATCGGAGTCCTTGGATAGATTATATGNGCAATCGGTGTTGGTGTTGCCAGATTTTCGGAAGACATTTCAGGTGAAATGTGATGCCAGTGGGTATGCCATAGGAGCGGTCTTGAGTCAGGAGGACAGACCACTTGCATATTTCAGTGAGAAGCTGGATGAAACGAAGCTAAAATACTCCACGTATGATAAGGAATTTTATGCTATCATACAAGCACTGAAGAAGTGGAGGCATTACTTGATCCCAAAAGAATTTGTTCTGTATAGTGATAATCATGCATTGCAGTTTGTGACTTAGCAGGAGAAGTTGAATCAGAAACATGCAAAATGGGTAGAGTACATGCAGAATTTTACATTTGTAATTAAACACATTTCAGGTACTACTAATAAAGTAGCTGATGCTTTGAGCAGGAAATGCTTGTTGCTGCAGGAGTTTCAAGTCAAAACTTAGGGTTTTGAAAATCTCAGGGACATGTACGCAAGAGATGTAGATTTTGGCGAGGCGTATGAAGCAGCTGAGAATCCAGTTCTTAGAGATCGGAGTCCTTGGATAGATTATATGATCCAAGAAGGATTGTTGTTCAGAGGCAATCAGCTGTGTGTTCCGAATTGCTCCATGAGGGAGAACCTGTTGAAGGAGAAGCACAGCGGAGGTTTGGCCAGACATTTTGGCCATGAAAGAACATTTGCAAAGCTGAGCGAATCATATTTTTGGCCGGGGATGTGAACAAATGTCAAGAGGTTTGTTGATAGGTGTCGGATTTGTCAGCATTCAAAAGGAAGGAAGCAGAATGCAGGTTTTTATCAACCATTACCCATACCAGAAAGGCCATGGGAGGCAATCAGTATGGATTTCGTACTAGGACTGCCAAGGATGCAAAGAGAACATGATTTGATCTTTGTGGTGGTGGACAGGTTTTCTAAGATGGCACATTTCATTCCATTCCAGAAGACCAGTGATGCGACTCACATCGCAAATTTTTTTTTCAAAGAGATTGTGAGACTTCATGGATTGCTGAAAAGCATAGTTTCCGACAGGGACACTAAATTCATAGGGCATTTTTGGAGGATGCTATGGAAGAAGCTAGGAACTAATCTGGCGTTTAGTTCTGCTTATCATCCTCAGACGGATGGACAAATAGAAGTGGTCAACAGAAGTCTGGGAGACTTGCTAAGAAGCCTGGTGACAGAGCACCACAACAACTGGGATAGCATATTGCCACAGGCAGAGTTCGCATATAATGATTCACTGAATCAGAGTATAGGTAGAAGTCCATTTCAGATTGTGTATGGCACACAGCCGAGAGGAGTTTTTGAATTGCGGGATTCAGGACAAATTGCTACTAGCAGTGCTAGTGCCGAAGAATTCGCTGAGGCGATGAGAGAACTTCACGGTAGAGTAAAGAAACGACTGATAAATTCAAATCAGGAGTATAAGCATAGAGCAGATCAGCATCAGAGACAACTTCAGTTCAAATTTGGCAATCTGGTTCTGGCACACTTGAGGAAAGAAAGGTTCCCAAGGGGAACATACAATAAACTCAAGATGAAGAAAATCAGGCCATGCAAAGTCCTGAGAAAATTCGGAGAGAATGCGTATGAGATTGAGTTGCCGGATGGCATTGGGATATCTCTGACATTCAATGTCTCAAACTTATATCCATATAAGGCTGAGGAAGCAGGAGATGAAAGTGATGAATAGCCAAAAATTCAGTGGCAGAAGCAGATGCCGACTGTAGAAAAGCCACAGATGGAGTGCATACTGGACAAGAGAGTAGGTAAGAAGACTAGGCAAAAGCAGTATTTCAAGTATCTGGTCAAGTGGAAGAATCACCCAGTGGAGGATGCTAGTTGGGAAACTGAAGCAGTGATACAGAAGCATGGACACACCATGCAGGAGCTCATGGAAAGAAGCCCATGAAATTTTTCCAGCGAGGGAGTATGATGCAGGAGCATCGCCCACGTCAAGCAAGCCAACGCGAAAGTAGGAGACAGCTGGACAAGCCAGCACGATTTCTTTCTTAGATTTCACCTTGAAACTATTGCGCAAAACATTAATGTGTTGATTTGATGAAGCGCACTTTGTATATTGTAATGGACCTTGAGTGGATAGCTCACATCCTTAGGTATCTGAGGCATTTAATAGCTTTAATGTAAAGCAGATAGAAAATTTAATTCTAGATTTGATAGCGTAGAGCTCGAGAGGGAAACGGGATATAGACACCCTCCTTTGAACATTGTAACATGAGCTCGACGGGGAGATTATTTGGCCGTGGAAGTAGCGAAGTTGCGAGATAGCGATATCTTAGATATCGGCGTCTCGGGCCTCAGAGGTCGAGGCAGGAATCATTTAATATCGCGAGTAGCGAAGTCACAAGGGACTGAGATCATGACCTCGGCATTTCAGCGCATCGTGTATCGGAGGCTGGAAACTTAGGCGTTTGGTGTTGCGAGTGGCGAAGTCGTGATAGAACCAAAAAATCTGATAGCAGGGAAAGAAGTTCAGCGTTGACTGACACATCGGGTCTTGGAGATTCGAGAACCCAGTGATCAAAAGAGAACTTGCGAAGACGCGAAGTTTTGATCCTTCGAGTACAGAAAGGAGGACTGAGAGAGGAGAATCTGTGGGTAAGGAAGATTTCTGATAAGGAATCAAAAGAACCTTTGTGTTCTTTGGGCTGATAGGAAAAAAGGTCCTGGTGAAGAGGTCATGCTCCGAGGAGTGCGCTCGGCATTAGAGTGGTATTAGAGTGGGAATTCTTTGCTTTCTATAGCAGAGAAGAGGATACATCATGCCGCCTAGAAGGGAAAGGTAGTCACCTGACCCGGAGGATAGGGAGGTGCGAAGAAGAGGCAAGCTAGCAGAAAATCTAGAAATGGAGTGGCATATGAGATATCTCCAAGCAAGGCTCGAAGAGATGGAGATAGCACAAAGACGCGGAGTTGGTGCAGGAGATCTTAGTGACTCCAAGGTTGAAGAGGAAGCTGGACATGAAGAAGAGGTCACAATAGAAGATGCATCAACCGAGCGGTTGATCAAAGCCATCGCAAGGATGGGTGGGAAGTTGAAAATGGGCATTCCAGTCTATGAGGGGAATCTGGATGCAGAAGAGCTGCTAGATTGGATTAGAGCTCTTGACACATACTTCGATTATGAAGATGTGGAAGAAGATAGGAAAGTCAAGCACATAGTTGCGCGCTTGAAGGGACATGCAGCATNGGGAATCTGGATGCAGAAGAGCTGCTAGATTGGATTAGAGCTCTTGACACATACTTTGATTATGAAGATGTGGAAGAAGATAGGAAAGTCAAGCACATAGTTGCGCGCTTGAAGGGACATGCAGCATTGTGGTGGGACGAGCTACAAGTTGACAGACGTTGCAAAGGCAAGCAAAAGATCAAAAGATGGGATGTAATGATCGCGAAGATGAAAGCAAAGTTCATCCCAAGGGATTATCAAATCACACTGTTTAGGAGAAGGCAGAACCTGAGACAGAAGTTGATGATAGTTAAGGAGTATACTGAAGAATTCTATCGACTAAACATCAAAGCAGGTCATCGAGAGAGCGATGATGAGAAGGTCACCAGATATCTGAATGGTCTGAGATATGACATTCAGGATGAATTAAGCATGCTAACCATTAGAACAGTGGAGGATGCATATCAAATGGCGTTGAAAGCCGAAGAGAAGCTGAGACGAAAGCAAGGACAGCAAGGGCAAGGTAGAAGTCATCCCAGAGGCAAGGCAGTCACCCAAGACAAATACCAGAAGCCCAAGGAGGAATGGAAGAGACCTTAGGGTAAGGATGAGAGAGGTGGAACCTCACAGTAGAGGCAGCCATATGTTGAGTAGAGAGGACAACAAAATGATCAGCGAGGAGATTATGCTGATGGAAACACTTTTCCTCGTACCAGAGGTAGAGGAAGAGGCCAAGGTGGAGTTATCACATGTTTCACATGTGGAAATAATGGGCACAAGTCATTTGAGTGTCCAGATAAAAAGAAGGATGCAGGAGAAGCTCACATCACTGAAGCGCAGAGGCGTGATGCTGAGTCAGAAGACACAGAAAGAGGAAGATCACTTGGGATGCATAAAATCCTTTTGACATCTGAGAAGGGGGTAGAAAGCTCAGTGAGAAGGACTAGACTGTTCAGAACAACTTGCAAGACCAAAGACAAGAAATGCAAAGTTATCGTGGACAGTGGTAGCACAGATAATCTTGTTTCAACCGAGATGGTGGAGAAATTAGAGCTGGAGACAACTGATCACCCGAGTCCATACAAAGTTTCATGGTTACAGAAGGGACATCAGGTGAGTGTCACTAAATAGTGCTTAGTTGACATTAAAATAGGAGGATATAATGATAATATTTTATGTGATGTTATTCCCATGGACGTATGTCATTTACTGCTGGGAAGACCACGCCAATATGACAGAAATGTGATTCATGACGGGAGAATGAACACATATACTTTGGAGAAAAATGGGAGAACCCATATGTTGCTTCCGATAAAGGATAAGGAAGTGAAACTGGAGGTAGAAAGAACAATACTTCTCATGAGTGGGAAGGAACTTCTTACAGAGATTGAGAAGAATGAAGATCCACAATTCTTTGTGGTTAGAAAACCGAGAATTGTTCTGACTAGCACAAGAGTGGATGATTTGCCAGTTGAAGTTCAGGAATTGCTGAAAGAGTTCACTGACATCATAGTGGATAAATTACCTCATTCGTTGCCACCGATGAGGAGTGTGAGTCATCACATAGACCTCATACCAGGAGCTAGTTTTCCAAATAAAGCCGTGTACAGGTTGACGCCGCAAGAAAATGAAGAGGTCAAAAAGCAGGTCCAGGATTTGATGGACAAAGGATTGGTCAGGGAAAGATTGAGTCTGTGTGCTGTACCGACGATACTCAATCCAAAGAAAGACGGAGGCTGGAGGATGTGTACCGACTCAAGAGATATCAATAAGATAACCATTAGATACAGGTTTCCACTGTCGAGAATGGATGATCTGATGGATTGCCTGAGCGGGGCAAAGTATTTTTCAAAGATAGATTTTAAAAGCGGATATCACCGGATTCACATGAGGGAAGGCGATGAATGGAAGACAGCCTTCAAGACAAACGAAGGGTTGTACGAATGGCTAGTCATGTCATTTGGCTTAACGAATGCGCCAAGTAATTTTATGAGGCTGATGAATGAAGTCCTGAGGGAATTCATCGAAAATTTTGTCATTGTTTGTTTGGACGACATACTAACTTATAGTAAATCAGAGGCTGAACATCTGAAGCATTTGGCCATTGTGATGAGAAAGCTACAGTAGGAGAAGCTGTTGATCAATATGAAGAAGTCCTCATTTATGAAGACACAACTCATTTACTTGGGTTTTTTTATTTTAGCGAATGAATTGAAGATGGATCCAAGCAAAGTGGAATTGATCAAAAATTGGCCATCACCGAGAAATGTTTTCTAGGTGAGAAGTTTCCATGGTTTGGCTAGTTTCTACAGAAAATTCATCAAGAATTTCAGTGGGATTAGCGCAACAATGATGGACACAGTGAAGAAGAGACATAAATTTTTTCATTGGACAACAGAGGCTGAGAAGAGCTTCAATCTGTTGAAGCGGAAGATGACAGAGCAACCAGTGTTGGTGTTGCTAGATTTTCGGAAGACATTTCAGGTGAAATGTGATGCTAGTGGGTATGCCATAGGAGCGGTCTTGAGTTAGGAGGACATACCACTTGCATATTTCAGTGAGAAGTTGGATGACGCGAAGCTGAAATACTCCACGTATGATAAGGAAATTTATGCTATCATACAGGCATTGAAGAAGTGGAGGCATTACTTGATCCCAAAAGAATTTGTTCTGTATAGTGATAATCATGCATTGCAGTTTGTGACTCAGCAGGAGAAGTTGAATCAGAAACATGCAAAATGGGTAGAGTACATGCATAATTTTACATTTGTAATTAAACACATTTCAGGTACTGCTAATAAAGTAGCTGATGCTTTGAGCAAGAAATGTTTGTTGCTGCAGGAGTTTCAAGTCAAAACTTAGGGTTTTGAAAATCTCAGGGACATGTATGCAGGAGATGCACATTTTGGCGAGGCGTATGAAGCAGCTGAGAATATAGTTCTCAGAGATCAGAGTCCTTGGATAGATTATATGATCCAAGAAGGATTGTTGTTCAGAGGCAATCAGCTGTGTATTCGGAATTGCTCCACGAGGGAGAACCTGTTGAAGGAGAAGCATAGCGGAGGTTTGGCCAGACATTTTGGCCATGAAAAAACATTCGCGAAGCTGATCGAATCATATTTTTGACTGGGGATGCGAACAGATGTCAAGAGGTTTGTTGACAGGTGTCGGATTTGTCAACATCAAAAGGAAGGAAGCAGAATGCAGGTTTTTATCAACCATTACCCATACCAGAAAGGCCATGGGAGGCGATCAGTATGGATTTCATACTAGGATTTCCAAGGACGCAAAGAGAACATGATTCGATCTTTGTGGTGGTGGACAAGTTTTCTAAGATGGCACATTTCATTCCATGCTAGAATACCAGCGATGTGACTCACATCGCAAATTTGTTTTTCAAAGAGATTGTGAGACTTCATGGATTGCCGAAAAGCATTGTTTCGGACAGGGACACTAAATTCATAGGGAATTTTTGGAGGATGCTATGGAAGAAGCTAGGAACTAATCTAGAGTTTAGTTCTTCTTATCATCCTCAGATGGATGGACAAACAGAAGTGGTCAACATAAGTCTAGGAGACTTGCTAAGAAGCCTGGTGACGGAGCACCACAACAGCTGGGATAGCATATTGCCACAGGCAGAGTTCGCGTATAATGATTCACTGAATCAGAGTATAGGTAGAAGTCCATTTCAGATTGTGTATGGCACACAACCAAGAGGAGTTTCTGAATTGCGGGATTCAGGACAAATTGCTACTAGCAGTGCTAGTGCCGAAGAATTCGCTGAGGCGATGAGAGAAATTCACGGTAGAGTAAAGCAGCAACTGATAAATTCAAATCAGGAGTATAAGCATAGAGCAGATCAGCATCAGAGACAACTTCAGTTCAAAGTTGGTGATCTGGTTCTGGCACACTTGAGGAAAGAAAAGTTCCCAAGGGGAACATACAATAAACTCAAGATGAAGAAAATCGAGCCATGCAGAGTCCTGTGAAAATTCGGAGAGAATGCGTATGAGATTGAGTTACCGGATGGCATCGGGATATCTCGACGTTCAATGTCTCAGACTTATATCCATATAAGGCTGAGGAAGTGGGAGCTGAAAGTGATGAACAACTAGAAATTCAATGGCAGAAGTAGATGCCGACTGCAGAAAAGCCACCGATGGAGTGCATACTGGACAAGAGAGTAGGTAAGAAGACCAAGCGAAAGCAGTATTTCGAGTATCTGGTTAAGTGGAAGAATCACCTAGTGGAGGATGCTAGCTGGGAAACTGAAGCAGTGATCCAGAAGCATGGACACACCGTGCAGGAGCTCATGGACAGGAGCCCATGAAATTTTTCCAGCGAGGGAGTATGATGCAGGAGCATCGCCCACGTCAAGCAAGCTAGGGTGAAAGTCGGAGACAGCTGGACAAGCCAGCGCGATTTCTTTCTTGGATTTCACCTTGAAACTGTTGTGCAAAACATTAATGTGTTGATTTGATGAAGCGCACTTTGTATATTGTAATGGACCTTGAGCGGAGAGCTCACATCCTTAGGTAGATGAGGCATTTAATAGATTTAATGTAAAGCAGATAGAAAATTTAATTCTAGATTTGATAGCATAGAGCTCGAGAGGGAAACGGGATATAGACACCCTCCTTTGTACATTCTAACATGAGTTGATTATCATTGAGAGCATTCTGAAGAGAAGAGCATGCAAAGAAGCGTATGAAGAACACTCATGT
The DNA here is from genome assembly GCA_032191745.1 of Picea mariana. NCBI lineage: Eukaryota > Viridiplantae > Streptophyta > Pinopsida > Pinales > Pinaceae > Picea > Picea mariana. The sequence goes on from JASDQU010682082.1 coordinate 13,448, forward strand.
ATAGATATTGAATTAATAGAAGAAATCTTTGATTCAATTCCATGGTTGTGTTATTCTCTATGTATTGATGATATTATGCTCATGAATGTTGTTTTCTCATCATACATTTGCTTTTATATGCTGTGTATGTGATTTCATGGTTAAATTGAAGTCTGAGAGAACAAGGAGTTAGGTTCAATTGTTTCTCTATCTTGAACCAAAGAATTCCTGCAAGGAGTGCAGTCAAATCGTCCACAAGGAGTTCGTTGACAGAAGGGTTCAAGTAGAGGTAACTTTTGTTGTAAGTTCGAGGAGTGCAGAATTGGCACCAGAGTCGTGCAAGGCATGCACAGGCTAGAAGAAGACTCAGAGTTGCGATTCTGAGCAAAGCGATTGATAGATTTCTGCTGCAGGAGTGTGCAGAGTCGAATAGCTTCAACACTTAGACATTATTGAATAATTGCCACAAGGAGTGCATGAAAGAGTTCTTCCGGAGAGATTTGAAGTCGTGAAAGCTCAGGAGGGATAGGCCTTCAAGTTCGTGAAGGGCCAAGACAAAAGGTTGGCAAGCAGGTAAAACGATTCTCGAAGGGGAGATACTCCATCACTTTGAGGATTGCATAAGAAGAGATAGACGGTCGACATTCTCTGTGGAGAATCTGTGAGGTTCTGTGAGTCATCAAATCTCACAAGAGGTGCTAGGAAGTTATAGCACAGAAGTGGAAAGGTTCAAATCTCAGGGCGGATCGAAGCGTTGATCCAAGACAGGGTCGTTGGATCCATCGCGAAATCGGTTATCGGGTCATTGAGAGAAAAGAGTGGAAGAGTTTGCCACGGGAATCGCAAGAGTGTGAGAAGCGATCTCCCTAGAGCTACGTAGGTAGTGTGGTCCATAAGAGATAGTGGAGGACAGGTGTCAAAAACCATCAGAGGTTCGGCATCTTGGGCACTGGGAGTCGACGGGGAGATTATTTGGCCGCGGAGGTAGCGAAGTTGCGAGATAGCGATATCTCAGATATCGATGTCTTGGGCCTCAGAGGTTGAGGCAGGAATCAATCGATATCGCAAGTAGCGAAGTCGCGAGGGAGCAAGATCGCGACCTCGACATTTTAGCGCATCGTGTATTGGAGGCTGGAAACTTAGGCGTTTGGTGTCGTGAGTGGCGAAGTCACGATAGAACCAAAAAATCTGATAGTAGGGAAAGAAGATCAGCATTGAATGACACATCGGTTCTCGGAGATTCGAGAACCCAGTGATCAAAAGAGAACGAGTGCAGAAAGGAGGACTGAGAGAGGAGAATCTATGGTTAAGGAAGATTCCCGATAAGGAATCAGAAGAACCTGTGTTCTTCGGGCCGATAGGAAATAAGGTCCTAGTGAAGCGGTTGTGCTCCGAGGAGTGTGGTTGCGTCATATCCTTAGGCGCAAGGGATGAAACTAATCCTAACTTAGGCATGTTCACTACTAGGAATATTTACGAGACATGTTTAAGTACCTGATCCGACTAATAGACCCATCATCATATATCCTTCTAAGCATGCCCCCTTCTAACATTTCAAAGAGACTAATCTTTTTTAAAGAAAGCATAGTATTAGGGCAGCTTTATGATATCAAATTCTCATTCCATCTTGTGATTGGAAATGGCTCACATGTTAAGAAAAGTAAAATATATTTTAATGAAGTTCATTCAATGGGGTTTACTTACTTTAAAATGTTTGAACCCATTCCCATATATGTCTTATGGAGCCGTCCCCTTCAAACCCATAATTTCCAACCATACTCTTTGATTTTCCCCATGTTCATAAAGGGGCACACATGTTGAGAAAGCATATACTATTATATGTAGGGTGATTAAGTCATGTTAATTACAAAAGGGTCCCTCTCACATGAAGTCGTAAAACTTCATGTCCACCTTTTCACATGTTCGATGGGTTCGATTTACTTTGGAGCCGCCTTGGTACATGCTAAACGATACAATGTCATGGGTCCTCAAGTGGTAATACAAGCGGCCATATAAACTCACATGCTAGGAGTGGAGCCGCACCCATTGAGTGACTCTTCCTAATGGCTCATTCTATTCCATTGACTATTCAAATGGATTGGGTGTCATTCTTTTATGAGTTAATATTAAATCTCTTTGTACTGCATAAGGTTCATACCCGCGGAGTATCATGAAGTTCACTTATCAAAGCCAATTGATCACATCGAGGAGTTATACATTTTTAGTACCTTCTAGAACAGAAGGAATATTATTTTTTATTGTAAAAGGTTGATCTACAAACTCTCTATTTAAAGAGAAGTTCCTTCACATCTTACGCATGGTTGGATTTGCCAGATTCTAGCAAATTTTAGTGATGGATTACCAAGATACCCACTTCAAATTTCTAAATGGAACTAACCCTTTCTCAAGATACTGTGCATTAACATGACATATTTATGATACTCAATTACATTGATAGAACCATTAATGTAACCTCTTCTAATATATACAAAGGATTCAATATCAAATCTAACATCTACATCTAATTAAAAAAAAATAATTTTTGAAGTATTTTTTTTAATTGAATTGTTTTTTGATATAAACATTTTATGTTTCATAATCATTATATATTTAATTATTCACAATGTTAATTTATATTTAATTTAACAAAAAATTTAATATAGATGTAATGATTTATAAATATTTTAAGTGTCGTAATTATTTTATATGATAATAATTTATTTTTAAGGTCATGATATTTGTGTAGGAGATTCTGTTGTTTATAGGATAAGAGATTCTCCCTTAACCATTTGATTGTTATTATTTTATATGATAATAATTTATTTTTAAGGTCGTGATATTTGTGTAGGAGATTATGTTGTTTATAGGAGAAGAGATTCTCCCTTAACCATTTGATTGTTAAGGTGTATGGAAATATATAACCTTCTTCTTTAGTTTTCACCCTGACTTCCAAAGTCAAAACACAAATTTTATATTTACAATATTACTTTATAAAAAAAACATGAATTTTATATTTACCATATTAATTTATACATAAATTTAATTTTATGTAAAGTAAAATAAAAGTTTATACAGAAATTTAATGTCATGTAGTAAAACCAATTATTAATGTTGGACAAGTACAACACTCAAACTATTTGTTGAATTCTATTCCAAGTATATTGACTTGAAATAGTAAGATAGTGGTATATAGTGATATAAAGAATGAAAAATTGTTAAACACCATTTCGATTGACCCTTGCTTTTTTCAATAGTATTCTTTTCTATTTTATTTTAATAATATTGCAAAACATTGGTTCATAACAAAACATTAGTTCATAACAAGTTAACTTTGCCATTGTTTTACCATCAATTATGAGAAATAATATATCAATTATGAGAATTCATATTATGAGAAATCAAATATATATGAGACAAATTGCTATTTTGAATTCCAAAATTATGAAATATATATATATATATATAATCAAAGTCTAAATAGTAACACTGTAAAATACATAAGTTCCACATCCATTTTAGGATGATAACAAAAAAAAGAACATTTAACTCCAAAATTCTGGACTCTAAGCCATCGCTTTAAGATAGATCACTTCATACATGAAATTCAAGCTTGCAAAAAAACAGATTTCAAAAATTAAAAATTTACAATTCAAATATGCGAAATAATACAGAATTCAAAAATTGTAATTAAAATAAAATTGACATATATACCAAAATAGTTAATTGTCATCCTCCAACATACTCTTTCCCACAAAATATATGGTAAACATATTTTTCACCAAATATAATTTAGACATCTTTAAAAACAAAAAACATAATAAAAAAACAAATAACACATGTATTAGCATATATACTACACAACTAAATATTAAATAAATAATAAGTAATAATAACATAACCAGCCACAATATTTAAGATCTAGTTACCCTCCAATTAAGAGTACATGATTTAAAAAAATTGTAAATCTTATCTAAAATCTTAAAAAAATTTAAAAAGAAAAATTATGTTCTTGGTAAAAAAAACTTGAATTAAAGAACTATATAATAATCTGAAAATAAATATAGAACTGTGTATGAATAAAGTTCACAAATCTCCATATTAAGTCAGTCTTCCAATGAAATACTTATCTCATTGTGGATAAAGTCTCAAATCCTTATGGATAAGGTCCCAAATCCTTGAGGTGAAATTTTCCTTGTGGATAAGGTCTCAAATCCTTGAGGTGAAATTCTCCTTGTGGATAAGGTCCCAAATCCCTGAGGTGAAATTTTCATCCCAAGTGATATTATTGTGTTCTTGGTAAACCAAATTGTGTGTTAGAGTTAGATAATAATATGAAAATAAATATAGAAATGTGTATGAAGATAATTCACAAATCTCCATGTATTAAGTCATTCTTCCAAAGAAATATTTATCTCCTTGAGGATAAAGTCCAAAATTCTTCCGGAAATTCTCCTTGTGGATAAAGTCTCAAATCCTTAGATGTAATTCTCATCCCAGGTATTGTTATTTGATCATATTTACACATCAATAAAATACTAATCTCCTCAGCAGTTAAATACTTCTCATCTTCTTTTGCAGTGGTCATATAATCAAATTTCACGATGCCCTTTCAAACTAAAGGACTCATAAATCTCGATATTAAACAATTCTTCCAAAAAACTACTTATTATCTAAAAAAATTCACAAATCTCCATTTTAAATACCATTCTTCCAAAAAATACTTATCTTCTCTTTCTTCGATGGAATAGATGTTCTCATATAATACTACGTCATTCTTGGACAAGAAATCAAGGACTACAATCGAGGAAAATTTAGAAACTTTATCTCTTCTGATGTGGGATAGAATCTATTCTCAAATATTCAAACATATTCAAGTTCAAAATTAGTTGTTCATCATGATCTAACCTTAAATAAGTTTGAGTGTACAGCATTTAAGACAACGACAAACTTATCTAGGGGTTCTATATAATTCAAAATAATTGAGGAAAGGCTAAACTAAAAATTTGAGAAAACAAAAATTTGATAAAAGTCAAGAATGTACATTTATGAATCATCCTGAATGGACAAATCCTTTCCTAATCTGGGTGCTTCCTCAATCCCAATCTCTCTTTCGAACACACTCTCATGTACTCTCTTCTCCACATTAGCCTATATAACACATTTCAAATTTGAAAATTTAAAAATTATATTCAAATAATTATATAACACATTAAATTTAAATGATTTTAAGACATTAAATGATACATGTGAACTCCCACCCGCTTCAAACTCTCCCAATGGGAATTGAGACAAGCCAGCCCAAGTACCAGAAGATGGAATAGATGGAATAGGGAGTTGTGAACAACACAACTAAGAACTAAATCTAGGATTCAATGTGTTCACAATTATACAAAATTGTAAATGTTGTTGATCTCTTATTCAAAAGAGTGGAGATTGAACAAATATTAGAAAAACCATACCCGATTCAATCCATCCAAATTCAAACTTGTCGAATAAAGTCCCCTACCGATTGGAGATTCGTTTAACATATCTCCAAACTGCAATTAATGGCAAGAAGAAATCGATTATTTCTATAGAGACAAGGATATCTAAATCTAGAACTTGAAGTAAACTATCATAAAATGCGTCAAAATTTTTCTAAATAGATCACATACCAATCTGCGATTTGGGTCATCATTCTGAATGACCTTCTTCCAACCACCCCAAAAAAATTTGGCATACTCCAACACTTCTTCTGCTGACATTGCATCTAAGTCTGCATCTGTTTTATCAACAAATGTGGCCCGAGAATTGGCTTCTGCTTGCTAACGCTTCATACCAACATCAACACCATAAAACATAGCTTCCAAATTTTCTCCGATTTCAGTCCTGGCCTCTTTGTCTACTTCTAATGTAGACTAAAACTATGAAAGTGATGCAAATGCCCCTTTTGGGAAAGGTATTAAAGGTTGTGGAGGCCTCAGCAATGCCACACTTTGATATACCCATTTGCGATCATATGTACGTCATTTACCAGTCCCATAATATTTGGACAGTAGACTAGTATAATCCAGGTGGATGTGCAAGAAAAAATCCACAAAAAAGTGTCTTGCAAAATAGTGTGGAACCTCATCGTTCCATGGCAATTTCCTATATGCAGCCAAAAATCTGTTATACAGATGTCCGACAAAGTCAGGGTGCTTAAAATATTGCACCTTCAACATTTTCTGCTTTGGGCCCTCTTTGAAATTGAACATGGAGATGGCATCTTCTTTTGAAACTCTGTTTTTTACTGTCTCCCATTTATCATGACCTATCACCTCTGACTTTCGCCGCCTCATTAGATCGGCAAAACTGTCAGTGGTTGGCCCTATCTTCTGATATGCATCCATAAAGTTTTTTAGTGAATGTAAAACAATTTGCAAACTTTGTTTTCTCTCCAGAGGAAGTTCCAAGACCACCAAATTATTTTCCAACCTCTTTTTAACACTTGAGCATCGCTCAAGCATCATTGCTTTGGTATTCCCTTCCCAGGGAAGTTCATCGCCAACCTCTGAAGGATAGGTGGATGTTGGCGTGCAATATTTTGTTTCTTCATAACACGGCCTCCTAAATCCATCTTCACCCTCTGCACTGACATTTGAATCTTCATGACAACCACTCTCATTGTCGCCCCTTGCTCTAAATTATTTTCCTACACACACATTTGAAAGTAAATTCAAGATTTAACCTCACATAAATTTAAATACAACAAAATTCAACAAAAATAAACAAAATTTAAGAAACTTACCAGAAATATTCTCTTGTCCAAAGCTATTCCCTACATTCTCAGGTGTAGGAGTGTTTATGCGAAACCTATCTAAGAAGGTTGSATCCATAACACTGGCTTGAGCAGGTTTTGCAGTTGATCTATTTACAGACTCCGTTGAAAATCTCCTCTGATGAGATTGTTGGTGCTCACTCGGAGTCTCATTTGAAGAAGGATTTATTGTTCTTCCTTCTTGAGAATGCCTAGAGCATTTGCAAGGAATGTTTGCATAATMTTGTGTCGACATCACTCCGTAATATCTATCCACAATGCAGAGTTTATCAAAAAAAATCTAGAGATGTACACAAGTTCAAGCAATTAAAAATGCAGAGATAAATCAAAGTTTTAAACAATCAAGCCACATAGGTACTCGCTCATTAAAAGGTGCAAATACTGGTCATTCAACCATGAATCAATCAACTAAAAAATAAGTAAGGGGTCCATAGACAACATGGCATATTCTTATCCTTCACTCATCATCCATGCACAGAAAACCAGGGCATTTGAATCTATAGGTATTTAAACACCGAAGTGACGATCGTCGATTTGGCTCCTAGCTGATTGCTCAGGTACAGAATGATGACTAAAGGGATAAGTGACAAAAGATAAAACCATGAAATTTTCACAATAATCAATAAAACCCACACATAGAAGTTATTGAAATTAGAAGTTGGGTTCGCCAAGGGACTGTCATTCCATTGAGAGGTTTATTATTCACAATCCACATCAAAGAAAAAGACGCAAAAACTAAACATTTAGCCATGAATCAATCAACTAAAAGATAAGTAAGGGGTCCATAGATAGCATGGCAGATTCTTATCCTTCACTCATCATCCATGGACAAAAAAGCAGGGCATTTGAATCTATAGGTCTTTAAACACCGAAGTGACGACCTTCGATTCGGCTCCTGGTCAACTTCTCAGGCACAGACTGATGACTAAAGGGATAAGTGACAGAAGATAAAACCACAAAGTTTTCACAATAATAAAAAAATCCCACACATAGAAGTCATTGAAATTAGAAGTTGGGTTCGCCAAGGGACTTTCATTCCACTGAGAAGTTTATCATTCACAATCCACATCAAAGAAAAAGATGCAAAAACTAAACATTCAACCATGAATCAATCAACTAAAAGATAAGTAAGGGGTCCATAGACAACATGGCAGATTATTATCCTTCACTCATCATCCATGCACAAAAAAGCAGGGCATTTGAATCTATAGGTCTTTAAACACAAAAGTGACGACTGTTGATTTGGATCCTTACCGACTGCTCAGGCAAGAACTGATGACTAAAGGGATAAGGGATAGAAGATAAAACATCATATCCGTAAGAAATACTGAGAAAATGAAAAAGTGTTTATAATTTATAATCTTATAATTAATATCATACAACCTAAGAAAACACATAAAACTACTAGAGACGAAACACTAAAAACAAAAAATATAAAAAATAAAAACAATCTTAAGAAGAAATAACAGAAGGGGAAACAAGAAAAGAAGAAAGAAAACAAATAAAAACCATAAACAACACAAAATCTAAGAAAACATACAAACTTGCAAGAGATGAAACCCTAAAAGAAAAAAATGTTAAAAATAAAAACAATATTAAGAAGAAATAACAGAAGGGGGAAATAAGAAAAGAAGAAAGAAAACAAATAAAAAACACAAATAACAAAACCAGATGAAAAGATAAGATGCCTGATAAAAATAAAAAAAGAAGGAGAAAGAACCAAGGAAAAAACCAACAAAGGACAATAGCAACAGAAGAAAGAGTAGTCAAGCCAAACAACATAGGAAGGAGGGAGAGAAAAAGACAAGACAAAACATGTTCAAACTACCTGGTTCTTGTATGGAATATCAACGAAATCCAGTTTTCACTTCTCTAGACCCCCATTCCTATTAAGGTTTTTAGAGTGTATAATGATTTCAATAGCTCATCTAATTCTATGCTTGAAGTGGTGATCTTCTTTGGCCAAGATTTTGGTGTCTTGGATTGCTTGACTAATGTTGAGGTGTGTGTGAGCCCATTCTTAATATTAGTTTCATTCTCTTTAATCCTTATTTGAAATGATCACCCAATTTCCCTGATGTAGTGTTTGCCACAAGTGAATTCTACCTTATAGACCCCTTTATACTAACATTGGTCCATGGTATCCTTCACTGATATCATATTTTATCTAATGGTTTCAAGGGGTTTAAAAGTTGCGATGATATCCTTTTTTATTAGAACCTTGGTGACCCCTTTGATGTAGGGAAGGTGGAGTATCTGACACGGTTGAGTTTCTCTAGAATGAGGCTCACCTCTTGTCCTAACCATGGATTTTCTTTTTGTAGAAGTGATATCCTCATTCATATAACCTATTCTCTTGAAAACCTTGGCAAGGTGATCTTTTTCCTATTCAAGGTGGTCTTCATCAAAGATACTAATGGATCTCAGTGCTAGGATGTTCTAAACTCCTATATTTTAAGTGGGATGGTGATAATATTTTGCATGAAAATAACTATCTATATGAGTTTTATTCTTGTATACTTCATGCACATGGTTCCCATATTGGTTCTTTTGAATTAGTACATCCAAAATGGGATGTTATTATTCTCCTCCAATTCCATAGTGAACTTAATGTCCTCTGAGATACAGTTAAGGTGCTCAAAGAATTTGTTCAACTCTTATTTTATGCGAGGCCATATCACATTAGTATCATCTACATACCTTTTACATCTCTTGGGATTCATGGGGTATGAGTCCAATTCTCTTCTTTCAAAATTTTCCATAAAAATGTTGGCCACCATAGAGGACCCATTGAAATACCACGGAAATATGTTGAGGAAATATTGCAACTAGATTTAATATACACAAATATAAATTGGTCAAGACTCATATTAATGTAGGTGTAAAGTTATCTTCGGAACAATGTCCCAAGACAAAAGAAGAGGTAGAGTACATGTCTCATGTTCTTATACAAGTGTTTTTGAAATTTTAATGTATGCCATTGGCTATACTAGAGTGGACACTACCCATGCATTGGGAGGTTTGAGAAAATACATGTCAAAAATAGGGAAGGAAAATTTAACTATTTTAAAGAAGGGTGTCATATTTTTATGGAAGTTTAGATTATTCAATTTTCTACCAAGGAAGACCTATACCAAACAATGTGATAGAAATACAAGGTATTGTCTATGAAAACTAAGCTAGAGATCATGATTGAAGAAGGTATGTAAGTGGTTATTTATTTAACCTATTTGATAAAGGATTTAACTAATATATGAGCAAGGGGTAGACTGTAGTTGTAGTTGAGTATATGGAAACCACTCATGACTTATGCATTGGTCGATTTTTTATGACTTTCATCATGCTTTTTTTCCCATTGTAATCTAATACCTCTTGGTGGATTAGAGTTTAGTGATCATTGTGGAATACCTAAATATTGTTTTGATGTGGCCTCAATTTTTTACTTTCATGGCCCATATTGCGCTTAGGTTCAATACATTTTTCCTCCAAGGATCAAGACCTTCCTAAAAAAATTATTGTTTTTATGACCAATTTATATATTTTGACTCATGCTATGTAATAAAATAAAATTTACTCAATCTCAAGTAGGATGTGATATAGTATTGATCTAAAGTTTTAATTTGTATGGTTATCATGTAATTTTCATTCTTGAGATAATGTGGTTTACAAACAGGAATTTAGTACAATCTTGATTAATGGCTTTGACACATATGACAAGC
>JASDQU010682082.1:66966-91792 GCA_032191745.1 Picea mariana
ACTGAGTCCAAAGAAGGATGGAGGCTATAGGATGTGTACAGACTCCAGGGCGATTAATAAAATCACCATCAGGTACAGGTTTCCACTGCCGAGAATGGACGACTTGATGGATTGCCTAAGCGGGGCAAATTATTTTTCAAAGATAGATCTCAAGAGTGGATATCATCAGATCCGGATGAGAGAGGGAGATGAATGGAAGACATCATTCAAAACAAATGAGGGTTTGTACGAATGGCTGGTCATGTCGTTTGGGTTCAAAAACGCACCAAGCACATTTATGCGGCAGATGAATGAAGTCCTGCGAGAATTCATTGGCAAATTTGTGGTCGTATACCTGGATGATATACTGATCTTCAGTAAAACTAGGGAAGAGCACTTGAGGCATTTAGCCATTGTAATGAGAAGACCACAGTAGGAGAAGCTGCTGATCAATTTGAAGAAGTGTTCCTTCATGCAGGCAGAACTCATATATCTGGGTTTTGTAATTTCTGTGAATGAGTTGAAGATGGATCCTGAGAAGGTGAATGTAATCAGGAATTGGCCATCGCCAAGGAATGTTTTTGAGGTAAGGAGCTTCCATGGATTGGAAAGATTCTACAGAAAGTTCATTCAAAATTTTAGTGAGATTAGTGCTGCAATGATGGACACTGTGAGGAAGCGGCATAAAGTTTTCCAGTGGACAGTCGAGGCTGAAAGAAGCTTCAAATTGTTGAAGCGAAAGATCACCGAGCAGCCAGTGTTAGTGCTGCCAGATTTTCAGAAAACCTTCCAAGTGAAGTGTGATGCCAGTGGGTATGATGTTGGAGGGGTTCTGAGTCAGAATGACAGACCTGTGGCATACTACAGCGAGAAGCTGGATGACGCAAAGCTGAAGTAATCCACGTACGATAAGGAGTTCTATGCCATCATACAAGCATTGAAAAAGTGGAGGCATTATTTGATACCCAAGGAATTCGTTTTGTACAGTGATAATCACGCATTGCAGTTTGTAAGTCAACAGGAGAAGCTGAACCAGAAGCATGCGAAGTGGGTAGAGTACATGCAGAATTTCACATTCGTGATCAAGCATATTTCAGGGACTACGGACAAGGTAGCTGATGCCTTGAGAAGGAAGTGCTTGTTGCTGTAGGAGTTCAGAGTCAAAACCTTGGGTTTTGAAAATTTGAAGAATATGTATGCAGGTGACGTAGACTTTGGCGAGGCATACGAGGTAGCCGAGAACCCAGTTCTCAGGGATAGGATTCCGTGGATAGACTACCTGATCCAGGATGGACTGTTGTTCAAAGGCAATCAATTGTGCATTCCATATTGCTCTATGAGAGAGAATTTAGTAAAGGAGAAGCACAGCGGAGGCTTAGCAGGTCATTTCAGGCATGACAAAACATTCGCCAAGCTAAGAGAATCATATTTTTGGCCGGGCATGCGTGCAGATGTGAAGAGATTTGTTGACAGGTGCAGAATATGTCAACATGCGAAAGGCCAAAAACAGAACACATGGCTCTATCAGCCGTTGCCTATACCAGAGAGGCCATGGGAAGCCATTAGTATGGATTTTGTTCTAGGATTGCCGAGAACACAACGAGGAGTTGATTCCATTTTTGTAGTAGTGGATAGATTCTAGAAGATGGCACATTTCATACCGTGTCATAAGACCAGCGATGCAACGCATATTGCCAACTTTTTTTTCAAAGAAATTGTCAGGTTGCATGGATTGCCGAGAAGCATAGTCTCGGGCAGGGATACGAAGTTCATAGGTCATTTCTGGAGGATGCTATGGAAAAATATAGGGAATGACTTGGCATTCAACTCTGCTTACCATCCGCAGACAGATGGGTAGACCGAAGTAGTCAATAGAACCTTGGGGGATCTGTTAAAAAGCCTGGTGACAGAGAATCACAACAGTTGGGATCAGATCCTACCACAGGAAGAATTTGCGTACAACGATTCGGTGAATCGAAGTACAGGTAAGAGTCCATTCCAAATTTTGTATGGAACACAGCCGAGAGGAGTGTCTGAGCTCAGGGAGTCAGAACAGGCTTAGACTAGCAGTGCTCATGCTGAAGAGTTCGCTGAAGCTATGCAAGAACTTCATGCACAGGTGAAGCAGCGGCTGCAGAAGGCGAATCAGGAATATAAGTGCAGAGCCGACCAGAGGAAAATACAACTTCAGTTTGAAGTTGGGGACATGGTTCTGGCACACTTGAGGAAAGAGAGGTTCCCAAGGGGAATGTATAACAAGCTCAAGATGAAGAAAATTGGGCCGTCCTGAATTCAGAAAAAGTTCGGTGAAAATGCATATGAGCTTGAGTTGCCAGAGGGCATTGGGATATCTCCGATATACAACATTTTGGATTTGTACCCCTACAGGGATGAAGAAACAAGCACTGGAACTGAGGAACTAGTGGTCCAGTGGCAGAAGCAATTACCAGTTGCACAGAAGCCTCAGATGGAGTGTATACTGGACAAGAGAGTAGGCAGAAAAACCAGGAGGAAGCAATATTTTGAGTAACTGGTAAAATGGAAGAACCACCCAGTGGAGGATGCCAGCTGGGAGACAGAGGCAGTTATACAAAGGCATGGGCAGACCGTGCAGGAGCTCATGGATAGGAGCCCATGAAATCTTTTTGAGCCGAGGAGTATATGATGCAGGAGCATCACTCACCTATCAAGCGAGCCAGCGCGTGGAGGAAAGAACATACAACTGGACAGTGCCAGCATATAGCTTTTTGAAATACTTTGAAAAGATTGTTGCGCTGCCATTTAAATGAAGGCATTCAAAGACAGGTGCACTTGTAATATATTATAGATAGGAAGGAATTTAATAGTTTAATTCTGGTAGATAGGAATTAACTGTAGATTAGACAGTTTTGGCTTTCGAGAGGGAAAACGGAATATAGGCACCCTCCTTGTATCATTGTATTATTCATTCTTGTATTCTGAGGAAAGGAGCAGAGCAGAGAATTTGTGAAGAACCTCCATGTACCGATATTGAGTTAATAGGAAGAGCTTTGATTCAATTCCATGGATGTGTTTGATCTCTATGTGTTGTTGATATTATGCCTTTGCATGTTTGCTTCTTTCTATGCTTATCTTTTATATGTTGTGTATGTGATCGCGTATCAGGTTCGAAACTTGAGAGAATGAAGAAATGAGTTTCAATTGTTTCTCTGCTTAAGCCAGGAGATTCCTGCATAGAGTGCAGTTGAATTCCTCCGCATAGAGTGCGTTGAGGAGGCTAAGCAGTTGAACTTTTGCTCTCTTTTGCTCAGAGTCGTGTTGGTTTATTCAAGTCGTGCAGGTGAGTGCAGGTCGGATTGGGGTCTTAGTAGCAAGTCTGATAAGGGAAAGGTCGAGGTTGTTGCGCGCGTGAGTGCACAGGACCCGGAAGACTTCATCATTGTTGGAAGTGGTTGAAGATCGGTCACAGAGAGCGTGTACGAGGAGTCTCTGAAGAGTCGGAGAGAATTCAGCTCGGGAGGGATAGTTCCTCATTCCTATTGTATTAATAGGCCTGGGAGAGATTTGAACCAAGGGAAAGACTTGGAAACCGGAGGATTTTCCAGAGGAAGAGAATCGACGACTTGAGTTGATTTTGGAGAGTCCCGAAAGCTTGCAGACCGTCGGATCACGGAGGAGTCGCAAGGGGATTAACTCGCAGGTGCACGGGAGAACCCATTGCCATCGTATATCGGCATATCGAGGTTGGCGAGTGCAAGAATTACATGCACGTCGAAATCGTGACTCGCGATTTCTCGATTTAGTGGGAGTCATTGATCACCGGAGGGGCAGGTGGTGCAAATCCGGAGTCTCGCGGAATCGGCATTCGGGGTTTCCAGCAGCAGGGAAATTTGGCATCATGGATCCACGACCCGCGAAGTCCCGAAGTGATGTGGCATCGTGGGGCCCCAGGAGTAAGTGCGGTACAGGTGGCGCTGTAGCAAGGATTCGGCACCTCGACGTTCGAGGTTTTGAAAGTTGAGAACATCGCTACCTTTCATCTGTCGATTTCCCGATAGGGAAATCCCCAATCGACAAAGGTATTGACCGTTGACATCGCGGATCGGGATTCGGAGTTTTATAGTGCACGAGAAGTGTACACAAGGTTCACGAGTCGGCGAAACCCGATCTACCGAATTCTGAAGGGGAGATCGCCGAAGGAGTTGACTGTGGGCAATGGACTCCCGAGTGGAGCGAAAGAGTACTTTGTAAACTATTCGGGCCTACAGGTGTTAAGAAGGTCCTGGTGGTCTTGGGTTGTCAGCGTGGGCGAGTTGCGTCACAGTTTCTAAAGGGTTAAGATTCAATTCAATTCAGAGCATTAAATGCCATATTCAAAATTTAAATTTTCCAGTTTCTAAAGGGTTAAGGTTCAAATCAATTCAGAGAATTAAACGCCAAATTTAGAATTTAAATTCACTAGTTAACCTAAATAAACACAACTGAATATATAATGTGACTTTAATCAAGTTATTCACTGACTTTCAAAAATGGGATGGGGGAAATCGGAATGGGAAAACTGTCAATAAAAAAAAACGAATGGGGCAATCTGTCATTTAAAAATGGAATGGGGCAATTGTCAATTAACGATGAATTGGAGCAATTGTCAATGAAAAAAAGGAATGGGGCAAATTGTCATTTAAAAATGGAATGGCGCAACTATCAATTAAAAACAAATGGGGCAAACTATAGAGTTTAAAGCCTTCCAATTAAATTCGTTGTCTCAATAATGATGCAACTCAAGTGAACACTTATGATTTCGTTGGCATACCAAACAAATCACAGCCAGGGATAAAGAATTTGTTTTTACTTCACCTGGGGTACCCAAACAAAAACACAGACAGGGATACCAAACAAAATGCAAACAGTGATAATAAAACTCCATTTTTGTATTCTCCTAGGATACCAAAACAATAACGAAGATAGTGATAATAAAACATTTTTCATTCGCCTGGGATACCAAAAAAATAATGCAAACAATGATAATAAAACGTTTTTCATTCGCCTAGGATACCAAAACCATAATGCAAATAGTGATAATAAAACATTTTTCATTCGCCTCGGGTACCCAAGAAAAAACGCCGACAGAGATCATAACTAATTCATTTTTCAAATGAATAGAAGCATGGAAAAAAAATCACATCCCAAGAAAAGGTAAGGACCGTCAATAGGAGGGAAAACGTAGGCAAATCCTTCTCAAATAAATTTAGGTGCTGAAGTAAACCGCAGGAAACGAATATGTACAAGGCACAGGGTAAATGTTCACCAGAAACTCCATGACCATAGTCAACAAGAACAACCAACAGGGGTAGATGACTGGTATGAACATCCTTCGCTCATCATCCATGCACAAAAAAAAGGGGGTTGAGATCCATAGGTCTATTAACACTGAAGCGACGACTGTAGATCAAGCTCCTGGCTGACTTCTCAAGCGAAGACTTATGAGCTAGGGATGATAGGAAAAAACAACCACAATCATCACAAATCAATATACCATAGGATGGTAAATACATGCAGGGATCGAAGGCTACGGGGAAATCAACCTTGAGCTAACGGCTATGGGGAAAATTTCAGTCATCAACTAGAATACTAAGACAATCATTTTTTTTACCCAATAAACATGCAGAACTAAATCACATATCATATTACAAATCTATCATGCAGTAATAAAGGAAGCATACCATTGCTCAAACGCCTGCTTTGAGATGATGTCCCACGTGCTTCATACATCTCTCACCTTTCAACCGATGAGACTTCACCGGTACCTCCTAGCCAATGCTAGGGGTACTCTTCTTCCCCCTTAGCCCCCCGAGACACAAAGGGGCCACACACTATATCCAAAGAATCATCTAGCTCCTAGCTCCCCTTGCAAGGTCAAGCTACCACTCCTCACCACGCTGGGTATCCCAACTCCCACAAGCTAAGTCAGTCAAGTATAGATTTCTACAGCGTAACATTATGCCAAATAAGAGAGATCTCTCTTCCTCCTCGTCCCTCCTTTATATAGATTTTCTAACTCAGTTACTTTCCCAAAATCCTTTTTAATTTACTGTTCATTAATTTAATTCATAATAATCCTCTTGGTACATGTGTCACCCATCCCAGTCATTCCTCCAAAAACTAATTTCTTTAATTAATTAATTACCCTTATTTACCTCACCCACCTAGAGTTACTCCTTGAATCGCTCATAGGTGTCCCCAAATTACCCTACAGGTTTTAATGAATTTCCCCATTATTAATTGGCTAGTTCGGTTTAAATTAGAAAGTTCTTAAATGGTAGATACCTTACTAAGTTGGACTAACTGCTTTTTCCTAGTGTTTCCCCTTTCTTTTATGGTTCCCTCTTTTTCCTAGTTTCCTAATTATTTTAGATTTCTCCTTTTTCCCTTTTTAATTAAACTCAAAAAGACATGCGCAGAAACTTACCTTTTTTCCCCTTTTCCCCTTTTTAATGAATTAAACTTTTAATTAGCATAATAAAGTAAAACAATCATTTCCCCTTCTTAAGTTTTATCCCAAAAGATTTGTATAAATCAGTTTAATTGCTTACCCCCTTCTTGTCACAAGATTAATGAAGATTATCATTATTATTTATTTTATTTTATTTTTATTTTTATATATGTTTATTTTTTTATTTTTTTTAATAAATAGGTAAAATTTTACCACGAGCAAAATTTAGACCTAGACCTTATTTTCCTAGGACGAACGACATTTTTTGAAGGGAAAGGTTTCAAATCTTCTTTAACACTTTATTTTCCTAAAGCCATCTAGGTTTATCCAATTATTAACTAAGCACGCGATGTGCCCTTCACGATGCACTAGGTGCTTCAAGGGTTCCACCCACCTCTTTTTGTTTCTCTTGCACGACATGCCCTTCAAGATGCACCACGTGCTACAAGGGTGCCACTCGCCTCTTTCCATTTTTCTTGCGCGACGTTCCCTTCAGGACGCACTACGTGCTCCAAGTGTAATGTTCCTCGTTTTCGTCATAAAAAAAATTCTTCTATGGTGCAATAAGCCTTAAACTTCATAATGTATATTTATAAAAAGAGACGACATCCTCACTG
This sequence comes from Picea mariana, assembly GCA_032191745.1. Classification (NCBI taxonomy): domain Eukaryota; kingdom Viridiplantae; phylum Streptophyta; class Pinopsida; order Pinales; family Pinaceae; genus Picea; species Picea mariana. Next base: position 74,032 of record JASDQU010682082.1, read on the forward strand.
AAATTATGTGATACCCATATATTCAAACTTCTTTCTAGAATTACAGAGCCATAAACTAGTGCTTATCTTTTTGTGAAGTCCTACTAACATTTGTGAAGGATTAAGGTGTAAATAACTTGTAACACAAGGGAACCATGCATTCTTAAGAATTCATTCTCTTCTCTAGTACATGATTCCTCTAAACACGTGCAATCCTAACTCTAAGGCCCAGAATGACTGTGTACATAAGGTGAAAGCAGTTGAACCTAAAGTTTAACTAATCTCGAATTATTTGAAGTGTTTTATGGTTTGTTTTATGGAATATGAAGGCGTCCTCGACCATTCTTTGGTTGGCTAAGGATCCCTTCCCACGTCTTAAATTAACCAAATTTCTAATTAGAAACACACCCCAATCAGATAGTTAGATTGTAACTTACCAATTTTTAACTACGCTAACCATTGATGTTAACTGGACTAGAAGCAACTAGGGTTGATCAATCCAATACATAGGTTCTTGAAAGGACCCATACCGACCCTCATAAATAAGATTGGAGGTACAGGATAGTCAGGAGTAAATTCTCTGACTAGCCATTAAGGAGGTAAGTGATGAATGAGGCCAACCCTATACCCTCAGCCAACCCAAGAACACAAAAATGCTCAGGTCACATGGTGTACTCCTATTGTACCCACTGCATTCAACATGCATTATTTCGTGTTTAGGGTAGTGGCCAAAGTTCATTCTCTCATTAGCGAGTCTGGTTTTTGGAAGGGGTCTGCTTTTTCTTTGTCTTGTTCATGACTTTACCTGCAAGGGGTTCGGTAGCATGGAGTGCTTCTGGCTATTGTTGCTATCGATAAGTAACAGTCTTCCTGCGTATTAAATACTTAGTCGTTCAACAAGATCATTTTTTTCTCCTTGATTCATTGTTCTCGCAATTTTCCCTAAGCATCTCCTGAGCATGATGACTTGCCCGTGGCTCGTATGATCTCCTCTAAAATCGTTGCTGAATTTCCTCTTCGTGAATATCCCCACGGTGCTTCATCGGAGTTAGGGTCAGGGTTTATTTGACTATGGTTTTCTAACAACCCCCTGTATACCTATTTTCGGTACTGAAATCTCACTGCTAGATAGTTAATTACTAATTCTTGTCGTCTACAAGGACAAGGGTTTTTCTTCTCTTTTCTCGGTTTCCAACTTATAAAAAATTGTTTAAGTCTATAGTTTCCCCATTGAGGGTCTCCATTAATAGTTAGAAATCAAACTATCCATTAGGAACTACTCAGACCCTAACTGTAGCTAAAGAAAAACTTGGGTTATTATCTTCGTGCTCACTTACTCATAAGCTTAATGAGGGAAAAGATGTATAAAGTTGGAGTCTTCGTCATGGTGTTGTTCCTGCATGTTTTCTATAAAATATTCGTATAGTATTTGATAGATTTAAAAGTTCGGTGAAATTTTATTTTCTTTGTACTTTATTTAATTGACTTAAACCTCATATTTACGCCTATCATGCGACTTGTATAATTCTTCAGAAATAGTTATTTCTCTATATTATTAGTTGGATTGATCTCATATGCTTGTTACTAATGATGGGCCCCCCCTTTTTTTTGTGAGGGTACCCATCAGGGAGATTCGAGCTCCTCCTCCCCCTTTTGGTCTGGATGATCCATGGTGGTTGCAGCAGACAAGGTGTCGGATTTCCCCATACGGAGTTAAGTGTTATTTCAATTATACCTTTCTACTTCATTAAATCCTATCCTGTATGTAGAACAGGTTGTAATGGTTTTGTCCCAATGTTTGCAGGGTTTCAGCTATGCGGATACCTTGAGGACAACCACTGTCGTCTGTGTGAAAGGTAATCGGGTTCCATTATTCCCTCCTCCAGAAGCTCCGACAATTTTAGTCACAAGGGTTTATTCTCTGTGATAGAGGTTACTAAGTTTTGTGATACTTCGGTTGTTAAATTCCATAGCCCAAATGAGGGTTGATTTCAAAACTAAAGGATTGGCCGAAAAAAAAGATCAATCAAGTTTTTATTATGTTGTAACTTGACATTTGAAAAAGTAAATATGTTTATCTTCTCTTGCCCTATCATACTTCTACGCAAACGAAATGCCTGAAATTATAAGATTTTCTGTCACAAATGGTATTAACTGTTCCATGCCTTAGGTAATTATATAGATCTGGATTAAAAGTTTATGAATTCTGTCATTTATGCTTGGTTTAGTTTCTTTACAAAAATAATCATATGCAAAGGCCATTCGTTGAGTATGCAATATCTTACTTCTGCAACCTAAGGTAGTATTTATGTCAAATAAGAGGGCATACGTATACTCAGACTACTTCTATGAATTTCACAATAATTTTTCATAACTCCCTGTTTGTTTATTCTTGTCCTATTACTTTCGTTCAAAAAATAAAAAAAAACGCATGTGTGACAGAATTATAATTTTCATCTTCACTAACAGGTCCAACAACTTTAATCTATAAGTCTGTACAAATACTATCCATCAAGCCAAAGTTTGGTACTATGACGAGATGTAGGAGGGGTCTCCAAACTCTTTGTTAGGGGTATTTTATTTACTCAGAAAAATAGTTGATTATCGATAGACAAATGAGTTTGCTGGTATAATAAAACAATCACTCTCTATGCGAGAGAATTTTCTGTTACGAGTTACTAGATTCTCTTTTAGTCAATATTGACTATACAAAACACCAACAGTAAATAGATCTGTACATCTATGTATACATGTATATATAAATTTCATTTTATCATATAAGTTCGTAACTATATACCGATGTTCCATAGGATCTATATTTCGTTTCCTGGAAATTTTAATTACAGATTTTCATATAGTCTAGTTTGCATATATATATATATATATATATATATATATATATACTTGCTTCATTCTGATTATACATGAAAAAATTTGTTTGCAATTTAATTATAGACAGGAGACACATAATTGTAGTTAATCTACTCCTTTCCATATTCAGTTATATGTATACTTATAGGTGTTTTTGTCTAGCATTCTAACTATAGGAGGGACAACTCTAGAATTTGGTAGTCTATCACAACTTTGCACCAACAGATAGATTACATCCAAAAACAATATTTCACCTTCCGTAATAGATACATTTCAATAGTCAGATGTAATGATTCAAGCAGACATATTACAGTAATAGATATGACCCTCCACACATATGCCTTACAGCAATAGACATAATCATTCAAATAGATGCATTACAATAATTAGATATAATCATGCAACAGATACATTACAGCAATTAGATATAGTCATTCAAACAGAGAAGGGTAGAGCAACATATATGAACCATCTTGCGGGAAAACAAGGGGAACAACCACATTCCTCCCAACCGTAGAACAAGGAAGCCATATCACTTGCCCGATTCACCCCCCTAGCATGACCATGAGTCCATGAGGGAAAACTTGGAATCTCCTCTTCAACAATGTCTTCTTCTCATTGTCATCCTCTCCTTGCCTCACACTTAATATTTACTGTTCATCACAAAAAGTACATAGTAGTTCCTTTCCCAACATACTAGGCAACATCCTGCCTCCTCACATATGTGATTTATCAATAAAATCTTTTTGCCTAGGCCTTTTTCCCTCCCTTGGGAATTTTCGCAACTTTATAAATCCTTGATTTTCAGGGGCTACCAATGGCCAAATATCTGATTTTCCACTTGTAACAATCAACCTAGAGGTAGTTCCAACATGTTCCCCACTCATGGAGTCATGGTCAACTGATTTTAACATGGATGTTCCATTTGTCCTCCTGCAATCAATATAAAATATTATGTTTTCATACCAGTGCCATAGTCAAATAGTTAGTTGGTTCAAATAAGACCTCTACCCAACAGTCATAATAATTAATTACAATTATCAAATTTAAAATTCAGAATTTCCATAAATGGCACAAATTTTCCAAATTCGAATTTACTAAAAACAAAATAATTTTCCAACAAATTTTAAATTTCAAAAATACTTTATTTTTGGGGATGTTACATGAAGGGTTCCACTCGCCTCTTTCCATTTTTATTGCACGACGTGCCCTTCAGGATGCACCACGTGGTCTAAGGGTGCCACTCACCTCTTGCCTGACTTTGTATAAATCAAAATCCTGTGGAGTAAATACTCCTCCAGGTGATCTTGTGGGAGACTAAGGGCCTCTAAGGAATAAGGCCCCTACCTTATTGCATGCCCCTTAGAATCATCATGAGTGACTGTCGCAGTCTTCCCTCATTGCATCGTGGGTCCTCTCAAACTAGGTAATCATTAACCTAATGCTCGAGCCACGACGGGAGTGCTAGTAGGTTGTGGTAGGGTTGTTGTCCAAACCTCTCCCTCAACATATCTGGTAGTCCTGCATGACCCCTCTACTCCACATGTGATTCTGGTCGACAATCTATCGTGAGCCTGCATCACCAACAAATCATGTCAAAATATATCCATAAACATATCATCTAATTAGATGCACTAATATCACATAAAACAATCAAACTCCAACAATTCACTCCCCAACTCGATCCAGAGTCCGAGGGGTTCCATCGACGCCTTTGCATCCTCGAGGTCCAAAATCCTGCACACTCAGTAAAACCAAGTCAATAACACCTGTCTAATTCAATGCAACAAAACAACATGTCATCACCCATAATGGCTCATAATAAAAATCAAATGTTTAATAGTATAATAATCTGGATCACTTGAGAGCAAGTGTCCTCAAAGAATAAGTTCGCTTAGCGTGCGCAAGAGAGGGATGTTACAAATTCCAACATGTGAAATTCTTCTTCCTTTTTAGTCAACTATATCTTCAATTCTTCTTCTATTTCCTTAGCTTCTTGAAGTTGATCCTTTAGACTCTTGACTATTTCTTTTATCTCATCCAAGACTTCTTTGCATTTATGGGTTTTGTCATATGTATTCAATTATTTTATTTCTTTTGTTAGATCAAAAAATTCATTCTTCAATATTTTGATTTCTTGTTTGTTTTCCAAATGAATCCTTTTGAGGTTGATGACGTCCAATTCCGGCGTGTAAGGCGGTTCTTCATTTTTAGTCATCTCACACTTTAGCGTTTCTTCACTTTCCTTAGCTTCTTCAAGTTGAGTCTTTAGGTTGTTGACCATTTATTTTGTTTCTTCTAATTATTTTGTGAATTTATTGAGTTTTTCATATTCCTTCAACTCGTTCATTTCTTTTTTTAGATCAACAACTTCAGTCTTTAATCTATTGATCTCTTCTTCTTTGTATTATAGTTGAATTTGTTTTTCTTTCTCTTCATGGTTGTTAGGTTGATCTAACTACTGCAGTATCAACATATCTTTCTTTTGAAGTTTCTCCAACTCTTCTATGTTGATTTTTCAATAAGCTAGGCTTAAGCATGAAGTTCATTCCATATTTTCATTTTACTTAAACCATAACCAATTATGTTGCAACAACCAATATCACAAGAAGAAACACCATGCAAAAGTACACAAGAATTATCCTTAGAAACCCTTCTCGACAAGGGAAGAAAACCCATCCAATCCTTTGTTATATTCTTCAAAAGAAAGACCTTCACCACCAAGAAAACCTAGCACACAAAAGGGTGCTCACAAACCCTAGAATACTAGCTCCCAAGAGAGGTTTTCACTTCTCCCAAGTAGATGTACTTGATGAAATATCCAAACTCACACACAATGTATGTTTCATCAATGGGTTATTTACCTTTACTTATACTAGACTAAACCTACCAACGTAAGTCTATATTGGCACAATAGGGCCAACTTCAATAGCTCACAATCTAATTAATATTAACTAGATTAATTATCTTTTACATTAATTATTAATCACATGAAGGTGGGGCTGACCTCTAACCTTTAGATTACAATTAGGGTTATGACTCTTGAACAATATAGAAAGGGAACTTATACACCCACTAATTCTCATCAACTAGGGGCACATACATAGGGGTGTCCATATCTCTGGCTCACTACATTACACAGAAGAACCACTTCTTCATTAGTGCTCAACCACTAGGATCGCATTCAAATTTTCTTGTCTAGAGGCACATCCACTCAACATATCGTATTTTCCACTGCATTACACAGGAGAGTCATCTAGAGTTTCTCATCAACTATATTTTCATAGGAGTATAATACATCATCTTAATTTATGTTCTCGTGACGATGCACATAGAAATTTGGGATTTCACACCTTCACCTTGTGCTCAGGCACAGGCACGTCCAACTCTACAGATCTCTTTTCTCGGTACGTTACATAGGAGAATCATATATATTTCTTATCAACTCTCTGTGTTAGCACTTGGTAAAATTCCTAGAGGTTGACGAAAGAAGAAATTTACAAGGTAACTTTATCCAACCACTTTTGAAGCTGGGATCTAGCCCTTCCAACTTCAGAGAGGGATCTCTCTATATGATTTAGCTATGTTTCCGAACTTAAATATTAGGCTAGGTAAAGAAATAGGTCAGTTTTGTTGTTAAAATGTTTTTATGAATTGGTTGACAGTCTACACATCCATTGGGCTATGGGGTCTATGTTTGATAAAAATGAAATACAACCAGAAACGCAAAAGAAGAATTCTACAGGGCGAGATAATATACCCACTAGATCTTTTAGTAGCTTAAATGATGGAAAGAAGAATAGATGAGAAAGATAAATTCAACTAAGAAGTAGTTAAGAATTACTTAATTGAAAACACCAGAAGATAAACACTAAAATATTTCGAGTCAGAAAGAGGGTATCCAAGATAAATCCTGCAACATTCGTTACTCTTAAAGATTAGTTTCAGAAAACAATATGATCACAAAGCAAGAATAACATTCAACATTAGAGAATAACATCACCAGTGAATACATGCAAGAATCCTGTAAAAGTGCCTGCTCTTTATTAATGGAAGATCTCTTCAAAAATGTTACAGTCTGATAGTGTCAGGGTGTGAAGATCAACAACCACAATACTTTGAAAGGTGAAGTATTTATAACTCAATTACAAATGTTCTTGTCATAAATGACCATGACGTGCTAAACCTATTTTTAGCCTACCAAATTTAACAAATCTCAAAAATCTAGGAACTACTCGATGACTTGGTGTAATTGCATGCTGATTTCTGGGTAGGCCGTTGGCAAGGTGTCTACACAACCTCTTCTGACTGGATAGATCACTGGACTGGGGACAGCTCATCTGCTAATCAGTTAGATCATAGAGTTACTCCTCTCTGATATGACTTGGCACGTTGACTTTGAGCAGTCTCCGATACACCTCGTCCATGTCTGTATACTTAGCAAATGTAGGCTTGGTGAGGAAAATGTATCAGATCTCGTGTTGGATGCTAATGTCCCACTGAAGGGCATACAACAATGATTTGCCGGCGATGCTCCCTTGAATGCCTGCAAAATTCAAACTGTCCTTGGACACGTCAGCCAGTCTCTTCTTGTAATCTGGGAGAGTCATTAGTTTGTCATTAATAACTTCAGACCAGGTAAACCTTTCTTTTGGAGAGCTTCAATATTGTTGAAGAACCTTTTTACCCCTTGGTCCATGACTTGAACCTTTTCTTCCAGTTCAAGCATTAGACCTCTCTTGGTCAGAACTCTTTTGACCTTAAGGATGGTCTCGGTTTTGTCTTCAATCTTTGGCTCTTCTAGTTCTTCCCTGGTCTTTGAATTGAGGAACTTGATGATATCATTTGCCTGTGTTGGAATGTCTCCCAACTCTACTCTGACATTCTCAATGGCCTGTTTTCTCCTTTGGAGCAATTCATTCTGCTCAAACATGATCTGGATCATGGGCCATATCTCATTTATGGACTTAGTGATGTCTGTCCATATACATTATTTAACTTCAGCTAAAGTATTTCCTTCCACTGTTTGCTTCTGGAGCTGCTGAAGTTCCTGTTTGAGTTGCTCTGTCACCTGCTTTTCCTTTGATAGGCTGGTCTAGAAGGAAGTTTTGAGTTCCTGAAGGTTTTCCACTTCCTTCTTAAGCCTGCTGATTTTTGTCTCTTGCAGGTTCATCTTCTCCATGGATTTAGCCAGGTCGGTTGTATTCTCTTGGGATGTCAATGGAGTAGCAGATGGGATTGTTGTCACTGATGCAGTGCTCAATACTGCAATTGGGATAGAACTCAATGGAATGACTTCCATTGTCTTCAGCTTCTCTTTCTCTTTCAATAATATCTCCATTTCAACTTCCATTTCTTTGAGCTGTGCATTCTGCTCCATGAGCAACTTTAGCATTTTGTCCTTCTCACCTTCTTTTTCTGCTATATCCTTCACCTGTGAGTCCTCTATGGGTGGGAGCTTCAGTTGTTTCCTCAAAGAGGTGATGTCTGCATTCTTCTTCCTTATCATCTCCTCTACAACTTTGATGTTCGAAGGATCATAGCCGATCTTGAGGACCAGCTCTTCCAACATCTTGATTATGTTGTCCTTCGCAAAGGATGATATCTTCTCCAGCTTGAGTTGTGTCTGTGTGTTGTTCAATGATACCTATAATTTTGCTGCAGAAGCAGAAGCATGTGCCAATATATGGAATACCATCCCCCCCGTTTATTTGTGCAGATCCATCTGATCTGCTAGGTGCATGTCCTTCATCTGGAATTCGAAGGTGGCCCTTTTGTAGTCTATGATCACCTTGGGGTCTCGTACCTCCACCTGGAGGAGGGCATGTGCATCCTACCCCTTTCTGTGTCAAATGCAAACAGCAACCTATGCTGCGCAGTGGATGACTGCTTCCGAAACTGAGCGCAAGTACTATTGGTAAGGGTCTGGTTTCTTTTCTTAATCAGATCGTACTTCTCAAAAATGCTCAACTTGGGCCCAGTCTTGCCTGGCTGAGTGTCCAGTGGGGAGTCTGTGGATTTGTTCGGTACTATCACGTTGGTTTTCTTGAGTCATCGGTCTAGTTAGGATTATGTTTCTCAAGGGTGATCGTTGTTCCTATCACCTGGTGATGGTATGAATCCCAATGAAGGGATCATTGCGCTCACTGTCGGATAGAGGCGAATGATAACATGGTCGGAGTCCTATTATTTTGTATGTGGATAGGTGTTCATCATAATCAATGTTGTCCTTTAGCTTGTAGGCGTCACCTTGCTTGGGTTGGGCGGGTAGTCGTTCCTATCCGTCCTGATTATTTCATGTTCATCTAGTCACCTGATGTGTTAGCATCTGAGTCATTGTTGCTATTAACTATTCTACATGTGTTGTGTTCATAGTCTAGCTGCAGTGATTAACGATTTCCGTTGTTACCTTCCTGCCTTAAAAAAAAAAAAAATTGCACTTTCTGCTTCGCTTGTAGTTGTAATGTTGGGGTTGTTACATAATTGTAAGTTATAAACCTCAAAGAAAAAGAATGAAAAGAAAAAAACAATTGTTTGAACATCACATCCATCCTTTATAAGATCTGGACTAGTCAAAGACCAACCGATGAAAAAAGTGGTCTTTGGTACAATAAGAAAGAATAAGGTGGAAAGTGGAACACCATTTGGAAACATGAGAAAGGATTATCCTTGTCAAAAGGAGAAAGTGCAATCACAAACCAAATATAAACCATGAAATTTCTAAAGGAGGAAGCTATAAAATTAAAAAACAAGAAACATATCAAAAGACAAACTTCTCATGTCACAACAGTCTCAAGTATGCGAACACCTTCAATGGTTATTTATTTTCTTGTAAACACTTTGGTCACAAAGCATTGGAATGCAAGAGTCTTGAAAATAAAAATTCACGAATATCCAATAACTTAATGAGATGTTGGATATGCAATTATGTTGGGAACACAACAAAGTTTTATCATACCATGAGATGCTATAACTATGATAAGTTTGGGAACAAATACCAAGACTACATGAAATCAAGAATACAACCCATGAAAAAGAATCCTTACAAGTCACGAATGAAATCTAATGAACTTTGGAAGAAAATAAGAGACAATAAATCTCAAAGAACAAATGTAGAAAAAAAAATTCATCAAACATAGTGCCTTATGGAAAGATATGGAGAAGAAATATGGAGAAAAAAGAAAGAAAGATGATGAATATATTGCACCTAAAAATGAATAAATTGATAACAATAAACTGATGGATGAAACTCCTAATAAGGAATGTGAAATTCAGATTTTTGCATATGAGGAGGAACACTCTCACAGAAGAAGAATTTCTAAACAAGAAGATGAACAAAATTATGGTGCACAAAACAATGGTGATGATGTTGAACTCTCAAAAGAAATCAATCTTAGAATAGTGTGATCAATAAAACAAATAATATCTAAAGAAGAAAGCGACAAAAGGAGTTCAAACTATAGAAAGACACAGTATGAACAAAGCAAAGTTGTTAATGATATGAAAGAATAGTAAAGATCTTTTGGAATCAAAGAATTAAATAACAACAAGAATAATAAGAAATAGATCAATAAGATTAGTAAGTTTCACACCCTTGTCTGTTATAACAAAGGAGAGGTTAGTAACACCCTATTTCAATAGAAGAATCCCAAGAGATTGAGATAACAAATGACACATTCAAAGGGGGAGAATCATATCATGGGAAGAAGAAAACTATTCTCCTTGGAATTGTTGTCAAAGGGGAAGAGATAAAGAGAAAAACAAAGTCATCTCAAAGGACTGCAAATACATAATACATTTCACAAGGGAAGTAAGATTTTTTTACTATGGTTTCCATCAATAACAAAGGGGGTCATTGTTGGAAATTTGGTTGTCATTGATGTCAACCTTGATCAATAGGTGAAGTATCATTGATTGATTGGTTTGAGAAGAATTTTCAATATTGGACATATTTTTATGAAGGTGAATTGAATGTCCATAATTCTCAATATTGGACATAATGTTATGACTATTGGACATAATACTATAAAGGGGACTTGATTGTCAAGCATTGTCAATATTAGACATAATGTTGTGAAGGTGACTTAAATATCAGTAGAAAGATAATATTGACTAATATATTGTATGAGCTTGATACACTCATCCTATATTGTATAAGGTTGATATTGTGTCATTAACATCCATGGACAAAATAAGAAATTGTGAAGAAAATGTTGAGATAAAAAGGGTAAATGGATAATCCAATATGGATACATACAAATCACAAATAAAGAAGTTAATAAGACATGGTTCATTTAAAGTGATTCATAAAATTTCAATTGAATAAGAGTCGAGAGATGAAACAAAATGTCAATGGTGGATGTTTGGTGAGGAAGGATTGACACCATCGAGTCACAAGTCGAGTTTATTCAAAAAATAATAATATTGATTATCTAGAGGTCGACTAAAAGATGAGTCGAATACAATTCAATGGATTGCAAGCATGCAGATTGAAGAAAGTTGGAGAAGACAAGTTGATCGATTTCAAAATGAGTCGAAGACAACTTGACCAACTGAAGGTCAAAATCCAATTAAAATTAGGTTGGGAAATACAAGTCGACCAAAGCAAGTCGAGATGACCAAAGTTGAATTTATCAAGTTTTTTTTCTTTGAGGTAGAGTCGGTCCAAGAAAGAAGTAACCTAAAGGTCAAAGTGGAAGTAAACTTAAATACAAGTCAGGTCGAGGTTGAAGCAAGATGATTTGACTAGAATTGAAATACTAAGTCAAAATTTCTCATAGTTGAATGAGGAAGAAAATATGAAAAAGGGTGAGACCAAGTCAAATATTTAGTGACTAACAGCTGAGACCAAGTCAAGTAAAATGTTTACAAGTTGAGTTTAAATAATCACCAACAAAGGAGATATGTGGAGGTCGATTTAGACATTCACTAAAACATAATATGTATTGAACTTGATGTGGCATCCAACGACTAAAGGAAAATCTTTGCAAGCTCAAATAGGTTCTAGGGAAATTTCCCTAGTGTCAGCTAATTGGGCATGTTTTGCAAAAGCCAATGTAGTAGAATTTTAATATTCGTTTTCATCACTCCATAATCTTCATACTGAAATCACTATATAAATCACTATGCAAATCAATTAATAAAAAGTACCATTCATGTTAATTAAATGAAGGGGTACAATGTTTCATTCTAAAAGGACACATTGTTTCAAAGTGGCACCATTTCGAGTACTATATAAGTAAACGAAAATCAAGTGAAGAAAGTGTCATGGTGAATATATATATATATAATGGATTCAATGAAAGTTCATTCTAGATGAATGTTTACAAGTTCAGTCTTGTCATGAGGATTGGATTCCTCATTTCTCACTTGGATCTCAGAACTACAAGTTGGATTCAGCTGAATTTGAATATATTAAATGATCAATTTTGTTTGTGTTCATTCAATTTAAATATATAAAGAATAATATTTTATCTACTTCATACAGTTTGTGTTATACATGTTTATGAATAACTAATTGAAGTACATATATCTTATTCAGTTAATTTAGTTAATCTATGAAAGTGTGAAAAGTAGTCAAAAGTTTCATATACTGATCCACCCCCTCATAGTGTTGTGCTTCAACAAATATAAGCTCCTAACATGTCCTCAAGATGTGTCTAACTTTAGACTTTGATTAGAATGTCATAACATTCCAATTTTAGTATTACCTTGGGGAATATCTTTATTCTTATAAGTTTGTCCTTGTTAAGATGATTCATACTACTAGGTGTTTATATTAACATTAGAACAATCTCCATGTACATAAAAAAATTGCATTCCCTCATGTATGATCTCTCAATGGTTAAAAGGAAAGATTAGAATTAAAGTCCTAAATCAAATAAAACCACACAGGCTAAGATGTGAAGAACAAAGTAAATTCAAAGAAAAATTAAAACTTGAGCAATGACCCTCATTCAAAAGTCAATACCGTTATTTTCTAGTGTGAAGAAAGATAAATAATAGGGACTTGTTCAATAAAGTGGACATCTAAAAAAGTATAAAGTGGTAATAAATAAATAAGAATAGGTTGTGTGAGGTAACTAGATGAAAATATCCTTCTAGAAGACTACTATAAAAAAACATAGCTAAAATAAAGCTAAAGGTATAAAAAACAAAAAAAAATGATCTTTCTCGGTAAAGTACTTGGAGAGTTATCACATGGATCACCCCCTTCCCCTTTCACTATTAATTTCATTAATTGTTTGTAGTCCAATTGAAAATTTAGAAAATATCGGTTTTCCTTAAGATTGGACTCATTTAAAATTATTAATAATATTCCCTGATGTAATATTTAGGCAAATGTCAAAATTAATTTAAATTATTATGCTTACTAGGAAATTGTTACTTGGAATTACATATTAATAATTTTCTAGGGGGTTAATCCCATCATCTTGGACACATGGAGTGCTCTCTCCTCTTTTTAAGCACATGTACATGATCATAACATAGAGAGGGATAAAGTATTCCTTGACACATGGATTATTTTTTTGAGAAAGGTGCATGCACGGACACATGGACTACTTCACCATTTTTACACCTCTTGGAAATTTACTTTTTTATGAGTGACCTTTTCTAAAGCTACACACATGGACTACTTGGCCATTTCTTACAACTTCTAAAGGGGCACACCTCTTGGAGATTTATTTTATTATGTTCTGACCTTTTCTAAACATGAAAATCTATATTTTATTGTAAAAACACATTTTATATATTATTTTGTTTGTTACCATATGGTTTGACCCTTTCTAAAGGGGAAAATTCATATTTTATTGTAAAAGCACATACAATTTAAGTGGGCCTAACAATTAAGAACATGTGTTTGCTCTTAAGAGGTCAAAAGTTGACCCTTTCTAAAGAGGAAAATTCATATTTTATTGTAAAAGCACATACAACCTGATTGGGCCTAATGGTTAAGAACATGTGTTTCCTCTTAAGAGGTCACAAGCTCAAATCTAGAGGGGAATCGTGTATGTAATGTATGTAGACATCGGTGGGCGGAGTATTCCCTTGTCCCACAATCAAGGGAGTCTCATACATCTGTTTGGTGTCTTGCTTGGTAGTGACGTTACAAATGGTTGAACTTATCCATGGTTTTTGTAAATAGTTTGAAGCCTTCTCTTTATCTATAAAAGAGGAGACACTCTCATTTGTGAATGGATTCAAGAATAAGGGAATAATTTTTTATTAAGACCTCTAGTTTTGATGGAGAGTGGCTTTGATGATTTCTACTGAAGTAGAAAGTGGCCTGCTAGAAAGGTAAAAAATCACTCTGACTCTTTACTTGTGTTTCTGACTTCTATGATATATAAGATAAGTTTACTTTATTATATATGAATTATTTCTGAAAACTAGCCAAGATTAAAACACCAACGCAGTTTAAAATCAATACCCCATATATGATTTGACCCAATGGCTCAATGAGGGTTTCACCTTAATTTTTTCAATCTAAGCCCAATAAATCATAAAACCATAGGATCCATTAACTAGCTAATTTACTCACAACAATTTTGTGGCCATTGAATGTCCGGATTGAAGAAATCATTCGTTGTCTCCTCATCCAAACCATAGCAACATTTTCTATTAATTGCAATCTGGTGGTTCGTGTGTTAGACTTATAGTCAATTAGATCTGCATATATTATGAAAACGACGGGTTTCACACTTTTCGAGTGATATGTAGGTTTGTTGCGTATTTTCTCATCTCTATGGATTTTACTTTTCCTTGGTTCCCTCTCATTTATTGGCCATTATGGATCCGTCATTATTTCCATCTCCAGAAGAATTCTAACCAGTCTGAAACTTGACTATCGAGTTCATATCCTCTGCGAACCCTAAAAAAGAAATATTATCCATTATGGATCCGTCATTATTTCCATCTCTAGAAGAATTCTAACTGGTGTGAAACTTGACTATCGAGTTCCTATCCTCTTCGAACCCTAAAACTGAAATATCGATATGTGACCTGGACTTTAAAGAGACAAATTTAAATTGAATACTTGAGTTTTGGCCTTTGTTACCTTTGTCTAGCCTTTATTACTTTTGTCTAGTGTGGTTCAACCTACTACTATTATGACTGGTGGCTAAATGTGAAATGGTAAATTTAGAGGTCTTACTTACAAAATTTACATAGGTGACTGTTGGGAAAAATATTGTGGTATTTGGGGGCAGATAGATAGTCATCCTCTTCTTGTGAGAATACTTGCATCTAGAGATTACCGTAATACTTTTTCCCATCAAGATTTGGGGACTTGAACTCATGGTTTGATTTTTGGAAGGCAATTCAAATTAACTAGTTTTTGTGTGTACTCTTTGCTTCCAAACTAATTATCACTGATAGGACTATATATTATTAACTTCAAGCCCAATGGGAAGAATGACGTAGTTAAGTGATAGTTAATAACTCACTTAATAATTTCTTAAGACTATATCTAGCACTAAAGGTTCAAATTTTATAGTAGAGAGTGTATGAGAGATAATAATTTCCATTTTGATTTCCACTTTAAAATCTCTATTTCAATTGTCAGTGATATTGTTTTGTGTTTTTTTTGGATCATGTGTTTACTGATATTGTTCTGTGTTTTGTTTGGATCATGTATTTACTTATAAGGTATATCTTCCAATTTGCGAGTGATATTGTTGTGTGTTTTCTTATTGTTGTTTGTTTTCTTTGGATCATGTATTTACTTATAGGGTATATCTTCAAATTGAAGTTTCCAAATATAGGTCAAGTGAATGTTGGGTGGTATTTATCACCTAATAAATTGTTGTGAATGTTATGCATGGTTAAATGCCCATAATCGATCTCACCCTTTAAATGAATCGTTAGAATCATGAATGATATCCACAAAACTAACAAAAGGACAAATTTAATATCCAACTATACAACAATATGCCTATACAACAATCTTTGTCTTTTTTTTCATCCAAAGAGATAAAATTTACATTATGTAAAATACATCTTGCCATATGATTGTTTTCACTCATAACTGCACAATACCTAGGGGTACTCAAAACCACCAAAAACTCTATAGACCATCAAAAAATAGAGATAAGCATTCATCCAAACAACTAGACTGTAAATAACCAACACATAATAAAAATGTCCCTTTAAATATCCACTCAAAATTTTGATCATTAGGAATTCATGAACATGGTAAACATAGATTGTTGAGAAAATCCAATTAATTCTAAGATCTTGGAAGAGGAAGGTCTTCATTGAAAGTTATGTGATACAATGCATAGTGGTATCTCTTCTTGACTTATGAAATGAGGCATTTCTCATAAACCATCTATAAGATAGCTTTAGATAGTGAGTCTGCATCCTTGTTCCAATACCTATGAACTTCTTCAAGAATATAAAACAGTTGAATGTTGTGACATTCCTGAGATTTTCTTTCCTAGTTAATAGCCAACATGGAATCCCAAAAGATTTGAAAGGAAATCACTCCCTTTTCTTTAGAAAACAAAAGAAGATTTTTGAAAGACATGATTTCAACATAGTTATTTGTACCATTCCCAAGGCCCATTGTAAGTTTGAAGAAGTGGGATTAAAGGAAAAGAGGGCCCCTCCTCCACAACATTGGATGGAATTTTGTGATGCCCCATCGAAGAAATCCCAAGGGATTGAATGGTCAATATTTTTTGAGGGAGGACCCCTCATAGGTCCCCCTTCTTTTTCTTTTGGATAATGGAAAGAATATTGAGTCTTTGCATTGCAATAATATCTCTCTGCTGAGTTTCTTATCTTGAAGATGGCTGAATTCTTGGCTATCCAAACCCCCCAAGCTCTTATAAGAAGAAGATATTTTACTCTCCCTTTTTATCTATCCAAAAACCAATCCTTCCAAGCTTGTTCTATAGATTGGCCAACCCACTATAAGTTAATGATGGCTCATGCCAAATCTAAAGGAAAAAAGAAAAAAGAACGAAAAGATTTTTGGTTGCCTCTTTTATTGCTCTAGATAAGAACACCAACCATGCCCTTCCAAGTGTTGTTTTTCATCCTATCCAAGGTTGATACTTTATTCATGATTATACACCAGAAGAAAATTATTTCTTTATGTGGAAACTGAAGCTTCCACATTATTTTCCAATGTAACACCCATGCAAGATGTTAAACAATTAACCTTTCATTAAATACATACACAATAACAACTTTGTTTTAACATAATTTCATTGATTTTCATTTACACAATTCTTCTACATTTGCTCAATGATAAATCTAGATAACATGATGAAATAAGTAATATGTTAACTCTACAATTTAGAACTTAAAACAAAAGTATATACAAAATATCAATAGCCAAATACCACCAAAAAATACCTCCTCCTTAGATTTTCGAAGCTCATCGGTTGTAATGTAGTCATGGGTGCTTCCAAGCATTCTGTAACATCCCGCTCTGGCGCACTGAGGACACTTATTCTTTGAGGACACTTGCTCGCAAGTGATCTGGACCCTTTTTATGTTAGACCTATGATATTTGATTATGATGTGATTGACAGATGATATGATGTGTTGCTATTCATGTAGACGGGTGCTATTGACTCAGTTTATTGAGTGTGCAGGTTTGTGACCTTGAGGATGCGGAGGCATCGGTAGACCCCCTTAGACTCCGGACTGAGTCAGGGAGTGTGCTTTTGGGTTGATTTGTTTATTATGATGTTGATTTGATGTGATGATTTGATGACAACATTTTGACATGATTATTGGTGATGCAGGCTGACGATAGCTTGCCGACTTGACTCACATATGGAGTAAAGGGGCCACACCCAATTGCAGAGAGGTTGAGGGAGAGGGGTGGACAGCAGCCCTGCCACCGCCTGCTAGCACTCCCGCCGTGGCTCGAACTGTAGGTTAACGATTACCTAGT
>JASDQU010682083.1:11095-57595 GCA_032191745.1 Picea mariana
TTTGGAGTGAAGGAGGTAGAGTATTTGGGTCATATTGTATCTCATGAAGGTGTCAAGGTAGACCATAACAAGATTAAGGCCATGATGGACTGACTGATTTCCAAAACATTTAATAATCTTAGAGGATTTTTGGGTTTGACAGGTTACCACCGCAAGTTTGTTCAACACTATGGAAGAATACAAGCACCTTTAATGACACTAAATAAGAAGGATGCATTTTCATGGACTCCAGAAGTAATTAAATCTTTTGAACAACTTAAAGAGGTGATGTGGAAAGCTCCTGTCTTGACCACTCCAGACTTCACAAAAACCTTTATTATGGAATGTTATGCCTCGGTAAATGGAAGTGGTGTTGTCCTAATGAAAGAAGGAAGGAACCTGGCTTTTGAAAGTCGACCACTGAAGGGAAAGGACTTACACAAACCCATTTATGAGAAGAAAATGATGCCAATACTACATGCATTGAAGAAATGGCATCCTTACCTTATAAGTAGGCACTTCAAGGTCAAAACAAATCATGATAGTCTTAAATACTTCTTGGAACAAAGACTATCTTCAGAAGAACAACAAAAATGGGTAACCANAAAGGGAAGCAAAATGTTGTGGCAGATGCACTCTCAAGAAAGGATGAATATGTTGAGTCATTTATGTATGCTATCTCAATCATCTAACCTGATTGGATAATAGAATCAAGGGATGAATGGAAGAATGATGAAAAAGTGTTGACTCTCATTCAAAGGTTCCAGCAGGATTCCAATGCATCAGATAGATTTAAAAGGAAAAATGAATCACTATGGTACAAAGATCACTTATATTTATGTAAGAAATATCAACACAAACAAAAGGTACTATTGGAATTGCACACCTCTCTAGTACGAGGGCACTCAGGATTTTTGAAAACCTACCATAGGGTCAAGAAGGAATTTTTTTGGGATGGCCTTAAAACTGATGTTCAAAGGTTTGTGGTAGAATGTTTGGTTTTCCAAAAAAATAAGGTGGAAACAATTAAGACCCCAGGTCTTTTACAACCGTTAGCCATCCCAAGTCAGTGTTGGGAGGAGGTTTCCATGGATTTCATCATAGGGTTACCGAAGTCTGAAGGAAAGAGTGTCCTCATGGTGATTGTGGATAGAATAACCAAGTACGCACACTTTTGTGAACTCTCTCATCCCTTCAAAGCCAATACAATTGCCACCGCATTCATGGAGACAGTTCAAAAGATACATGGCAGCCCAAAGATTATTGTAAGTGACAGAGATCCCATCTTCACGGGACATTTTTGGAGAGAATTGTTTTCTTGTTTGGGTACTCAATTGGTTCATATCTCATTCTATCATCCTCAATCTGATGGAAAAACTAAGATAGTGAACAAATTTCTGGAAGGATACCTTCGTTTCTTTGTCTTTGATAAACAAACACAATGGTTCAAATGGTTACCCTTGGCATAATGGTGGTATAACACTTCCTTTCATACTGCAACAAAAATGACACCATTTATGGCACTCTATGGATACCACCCTCCTTCCATCACTTTTTCTCTAAAAGAAAAATCTAAGGTTCAAGTAGTGGAATATCACATCAAGCATCAACAACAAGTTCTCCAAATATTAAAGGACAACCTAACCATGGCACAAAATCGCATGAAACAACAAGCAGATCAACATCGTAGTGAAAGAAGTTTTGAAGTAGGAGATTGGGTGTTTTTAAGACTACAACCATACAAACAGATGTCCCTCAAGCAAGCCAAGAAGGATAATAAATTATCACCAAAGTACTATGGCCCTTATAAGGTGTTGCAAAAGATTGGTACTATGGAATACAAATTTGAGTTACCTACATCTTCACGAGTACACCCAATTTTCCATGTTTCATGATTAAAGAAGGTTATAGGTGACAAGATCCCAGTAAAAACTATATTTCCAGAAATTGATGAGGAAGGAAAAATCATATTGGAGCCTGAAGCCATCACTGACACAAGAATTTTCTAGCTAAGGAATGGATCCATTTTAGAGTATCTCATTAAATGGAGGAAAATACCGGCTAAAGATTCTACTTGGGAAGATGAGTCTTTTATACAGAAGCATCTAGAGTTACGCAAGCGTTGCGGACAACACTTGTCTCAAGGGGAGGGGCATGTTAAGCCCTAAATAATGGATCATTACCCCTTAATTGGGGCATATTACATTAGTAATGTAATTTTATTTATGTCGGATTTAGTCCATTAGTTGCAATTATACCTCCTAGTATCTTATATATACCAAGGAGACATTTTCATTTGGAATCATCTTATAATTGTATATTTATGTGGGCATAAAGAGGTTGCCCCCTCGAAGAGGCTTATTATCTTAATTTCTCTCTTTTTCAAGGTGTTCAGTACTTATTCTGAGGTTTTTCTATGATATATTGATGTTTGGTTCTTAACAATGGTTGGGTAGAATGTCCATCCCAAGAAATTGGTTGCACTTTTCTTGTTTAAAGATAAGTGTTTTATCTTGTTGCTGAGTTATTTATATGTGTTATTGTTGTGCATGAACTCTGCGTAAATGAGAATGAATTATATGTTGTTGTAATGAGAGTTTTAGTTGCATTTCATGTTGATTATTAGCATGCTTTATATGCATCTAATTTATGGTTATAGACATTAGTTAAATCTTTTTTAAATTTTGTAGTTGTAAGCTACGTGAAAATTGGCTAATAGTATTTAATTAAATGAATTACTTTAGTTATCATAAATTTTGTTTTTATGTGTATTTTGTACTGTAATGTCCCTTGGTTGGGTTGGGGAACATTAGATTATGGTATCAGAGATGTAAAAAGGGAGATTTTTTTGTGGCATATGCTAGCCTTGGTGGCTAGGAATGCTACAAAGTGGTATCAGATCCCAATTTCAACATTAAGCCTAGATGGGCCAAGTTAGCAGAATGTTGAAGCCAAAATTCACAGAGATTTAATTCTAGAGTATGTCTACAACTTGTTTTGTTAAATTACTACAGTAAAATTTATATGAATTTAATGGGTAATGTGAGTCATGCATGATTTTAAGGATGGAAATTTATTTTAAAATGTAGAAACCTTGGCGAATATTACTAATCCTTCATATGCCAACTATAAATGTTTGGTGATATTTTTGTAAAAATATTCAAATTTATAAGGATTTTATATAGTTTTTATAAATTTTTGGCGATTTTTAAGGTAAAATGTTTTTATACTATAGAATTTGGGTGAATTATTTTTAAAATAGTGAATCTCGTTTTTGGAAAAACCATGGAAAATTAGCCCATGAGCGAAATTTAGCCCCTAAAATCATCCCATTGTGAGTAATTGAGCCTCTTTGGAAATTTTGAACGCAAGCAAAATTAGAACAATTTGGCTATTTTTTTGTACAATGACGTCGACATGATGTGGAGTCCAAGTGTCAGCTAACATGGTAGAAGAAAGATATGTACTACCACAATGGTAGGTACATGTTGGACGATATGACAGTTGGTAGGTGGTGTGGAGCCATGTGGCAGGCCAACTATCCCACAAAACAACGGTAAGATATTGGAATTTGTCTAAGTGTTAAGCTATCACGAGTCCACGTATATGGAAAAAAGTTTAATTGTTGAGACTTATCGGACAAACTTATGAAAGGAAGGTTACATAATTATGAGTCCACATAGATGGAAAAATGGTTAAGAGTTGAGACTTCTTGGATGAACTTATGAAAGGAAGGTTGCAAGATTACGAGCCTATGAGTCCACGTAGATGGAAAAGTGGTTAAGTGTTTATACTTCTCGCACGAACTTTTGAAAGGAAGGTTACAAAATTATGAGTCCATGAGTCCTCAAGTCCATGTATATGTAAAAATGGTTAAGTGTTGAGACTTATCAGATGGACTTATGAAAGGAAGGATACAAGATTATGAGTTTGTGAGTCCATGAGTATGTGAAGGAAAAAAAAGGAAGCGAAGTGTTGGTGGTGGGTTCATTAAAGGTATGAAGATAGGATATGATTCCACGAGTCCGCCACCTACAATCCCGTGAATACAATAAACTTTCTAATAATGGGATAAAGTTAAGTGTGGAAGAACTAGAGGTTGCAAATTGGAGAACATGAGCCTGAAATGAAGAAGAGATATGACTTAGATCTGCGATGAATCCATTAAGACAGATCAACAACAAAGATCTAATAAAGAAATGATCAGACGGTTGTTGAGTGTTGCTACTATGTTTGATGTTCTATTGAATATTCATTCACTATTTTTCCACCATAATTTTAAGCTCGGAGCTCAGATTGGAGCAAACAAACAGTCTTTAGAAATTTGTTTCGAAAATGAATGAAATTAAGGAATCCTACTTGGGAGTAGTGCATTAATATTATTCATAATTTGAAACAAAGAATGACTTGTAATCTAATTGACAATATTTTTCAATATACTTAATTATAACAACAATTATTGCATGCACATTCTTTCAAAATTAGATATAGATAAAAGAAGATCTTAATTCCTACATAAGAACTAGAGACACATAGGATGCTCAAGGGTTTTTAAGCCACGAAGAAGAAATTGGAGGTCTACATACCAACATGGGTAATGTTGAGACTGACTCTAATGGAAAAAGAGACATGTAGGGGACTATAACTATGAGAATCCTACAAAAATAAGTGTAGAGACATAGGGTCGATAATGAGAGGATCACAAAGGATCAAGAAGAGATACTTCAAATCCTAAATATTCTACAAAAGAAAGTTAACAAGGACTCTAGCACCAAACAAGCAACTAGTACTAAACAAGTATCAACACCAAGATCCCATAGAAAAAGAGATGATCATGAGAATGATAGGTAGTCAAGAAGCATGAGAAGATGCTATCATTATCCAAAACATTCCACAAGAAAAAATCATGCAAGTTTAGGTCTAGGGAGAAACCCAAGTGTGTCTCATGTTTGGAGGAAAAGGAGAAGACCTAAGGACGACACCTTGCAAGGTGAAATCGGAAAGATTAAGCCACCAAATTTCAATGGCAAGCACAATAAAGGAGAATATGTCAAGGCTTGGCTATTGGAAATGAAGAAATTTTTCTAGCCATATGATTAACAATTTGTTGTGATGGAACAACAACCCTTTCCCCCATTTAAATTTTTCAAATCTTAATGTGGGGAAGAACATTTTTCTTCATGATGTATCTATGCTTAAACCTTCATCTGCATGTTTAAAACTTAATTTGGGCTTCCCCACCTACTTATGTCTTTCCCTCCCTTCTTACCTTTGCTTCATTGATTTTTTAAAAA
Organism: Picea mariana; assembly: GCA_032191745.1. Taxonomy (NCBI): domain Eukaryota; kingdom Viridiplantae; phylum Streptophyta; class Pinopsida; order Pinales; family Pinaceae; genus Picea; species Picea mariana. The sequence goes on from JASDQU010682083.1 coordinate 16,369, forward strand.
GCATGTGCATAGGATCCCATGCATATTTCGTTGACATAGACACCTCACAACATCATCGCCGAAAGTTAATTATGCACTATCATCATCATTCTCATATCCATGTTTCCGATGAAAATAATCCCTCTCTCTCTCTCCTAGTCACTTCCCAACTTGCATGTGACCCTCTCTCTAGAATACACCACATCCCCCCCCCTCATGGGCTCCTCAATTCATTCAATGTGCAAGTCTTTTCTCTTCCAATGCATGTCAAGAAAATTGATGCAGGAGAATCTCTCCACATTGCTAGTGCATCAGTGCATAGGAGAAATGAGTTTCGATGGAAGAGAGGCATCATCCCCCTCATTTTGAACCCAAATTAAAATTTTTAATGAAATTAAATGAAATTAAAGTCTGTAAGGATCAAGGAAATCATAGCCATGTGTCTTTGTACAGGTTGCATGTGAAGTTGCCTTTAACGGCTAACAGATAAGAGAATTTAGTTATGATTCGGACTAGTTGTCAGTTAAATGTAATTGATTGTAAATTAATGCTAGTAGGTAGTTGGAGGGAAGCATCGAGGAGCTCCTCATTTTTAAAACTCTCTTGTGTTGAAAATTCATTAGTTATTTAGTGGAAGAGTTAGTGACTTATAGGAGAGAAGAGGAGAAGTGTGGGAGACTATATTGCAGTCCAACCTTTGTAAGCCTTTTGTACAGGAGCATTCAAATATTAATACAAGGAGCATATTTCCATGCCCATGAGTTTTCTGTGTGTATGTTTATGAGTTTTTATGTATGGGTTCTAAATGATTATTGTGTGAATTTATGAATGTTGTGGATGTTTAAATATTCCCTTTGCAAGAATTAGATAGGTTTCCCTATCTATTACTTTTTTCAGTGTTATGGGATCTTAGGCTTGTGCATGGAGTGCACACTAGAGTTAGTGAAAACTCTGTGAAGCCAATGCAAGGAGTGCGTTTATAAATCTGTTTCAAGTTCAGAGAAGAGTGTGTCAGGTGGGAGCAATAGAATAGGTCAAAATCTAAGAAGGGATAACATACCATAGTTACTGAACACTTTGAGGAAGGTTCTGCAAGAAGTTCATTGAGCAGATGCAAGGAGTGTGCGAGGAATCTATTTTGATTTTCTGTGAGCAGGTTTCCAAGAGGGAACACCAGAAGGTAAATCTCAGGAGGAGAAGTTCAAGTCTGCACAGGGCCATGCAAAGAGTGTGTAGGTAGATTCATTCTCAAACATTCATTCAAGAGAAACAATTTGAGTCATGTAATAACTGGTGTAAAGAGAGCACAGTCACCTGGAGAAGGGTAAAGTTGAAGAATTCCCATCCAAGGTGTGCACCAGGAAAAAAATGAGCTAAATGTTGAGGAGTGAGTCATTGAAGCGCAAGGAGTGTGTGAAAGGACCTTGCATACCTTCAGAGTACCGAGGAGACCAAGCGTTGGAGTTGTGCAGGAAGGAATCTAAGGCTTAAAACAACTCACAAATTTAGGCTCAGGAGAAAGAGTATCTTTGTTGCCAGGAGGGAAGAAGGATTCGTTGAAATAGAAAAGGGTTGAGACCCTCGAATTTTAAAGTGTTTCAATCTAATGAGATGCGGTGCAGGTGGAGACCGAGAAATCATCTTGTAAATAAATATTCAAAGGTTAAGCCTTTGGAATTTGTTGAAAATTCCTTCATTAGGAGGAAATCAAAAACAACCAAGGAGGAGGAATCTACAAGAGTCGTTGGATCGGCTGCGAGAAAATATTTGGACCATTGGATCAAAGTTGAGGTAGAAGGAGGAACACATAGGAGGAGAATAGGTCCCAGCCATTATATATGGGCATGTAGACCATGAGTCATTAGATCTAGGTAAGTAGCAAAGGGTTTAACCCCTTGAAGTGCTTAGGACTTCATGAATTTAAGACATTTTCAAATTTATGTCGAGGAGTAAGTGAGACTCCCAGATTCCCAAAGCCTGGAGTGGATCTGGGTCGTCCTTTGCAGAGGACATGTGTCATCATATCTGGGATAGTCCAGAGGTCTGGTAATCCAAAAGATTAGAAGTGTGGAAGTGCTCAATCCACTTAAAGATCTTAATCGTTGATTTAATCCTCATTTTTGATTGGGAGGAGATACATGGAAGGAGATATGAAGGTTTAGAGGTATACCACTTTGGAGGAAATCGAGTGTAGAGTTGTGAGAAATCTCAGATTTATGAACAATGGAGATCATCCTAACCATTGATCCAAATGAGGGACACATGGATAGGAGATCTGAACTTCGTTAGTTCATGGTTTGGGGAGAACAAGAAGTGTGGAGTGTACAATACTCCCGAAGCTCTGGAGAAGTGGAGAATATCCTCACTGTTTATTGGGAGAGGACGCACGACAACAAATCCTATGGTCCATAGGTATAGTTTTCTAGGGAAAATTTATGAATGAGCAATTCGGGTTGGTGACTCCTGAAGGCCGAAGTCCATCCCAGCCCTTAGTTACAGTGTGTACGTGTCACCAAATCATGAAGTCTGGAGACTCAACACTCTCAAATATTTGAGTTGTAAGTTTTGTTGGGCAAAGAAGTCTCAGAGGCCTGAAGGCCAGATTTAATCTTGATCATTGGTCGAGTAGAGCCATGTGCAAAAAATATATGAATCTTCAGTAGTTCATCACTCTAGAGGATTGAGGGTGTGGCCAGTCTAAAACTCCCGAACCCCAAATTTCCAGAGTAAATCTAGGTCATTGATTTCTATAAGGGGCGCAATCCGTTGATTTGAGGCGTTTGTGTATTTTTTCGTTCAACACTCTGGCGGACCTAGAGAGAATATCTTAAAAAAGCCTTGTAGCCCGGAGTCCCAAAGATATATGAGCCATAGATTTCAACAGAGGTTTTTGAACCATCGATTCCCAAAACTCTTCGGGACTTCACCCATTCGGTTATTTGGGGGTTTGGAGGTATAGTGTTACGGAAAACTTTGAAGCCTGGGGCCACGAAGTGGAGTATCAATTTTTTATCCATGGAGAAAGGATTATTGTCTGATTCATTGGTTCAGAGTTTGGCACTTCACGAGCATAGCGGGTTGGAGAAGGGAGAATGATTGAAGCCCAAACTCCTGAAGTTGTTTTTGAGCCATCTATATTGACGAAGATTAGGGGCCTTTGATCCCTTAGGTGTTTGGAGTTTCATCGAAGTCAGTGTTCAACAGTTTTTGTAAGGTTATGAAGGTAGAGCTCTCAGAGCCTGAAATGCCCAGAGCCACGAATTAGTGTGTTTTCATTAGGCACCTAGTCAGATCCCATGGTCACATGTTTTTTCCATCGGAAGAAAAGGGGATAGCACCCAAATTTGGTTTCTAAAGAAAAGGGACTTTAGGGAAGATCTTGGGAGTTTATTATATGAGTTGCACATGGATAGGAAAGGACCTACATAATATTTTGGGGGCTCAGTAGGAGCCTGAGAGCTGATCCAACTCTAAAATTTGAACGATCCTAGACCGAAGGTTGCACAGGCCCTAGGTGAGGGTGGGGGTATGCATCAATAATAAAGGCTAACATACTCATCCAGTTCATTCCAGGATTTCATTTCAGTTTTGGACTCTTTTTTATTCTTCTTTCCCTCCTTTCCGACAATGACATAGCCCTTTGTTATCTAGGTGTCACGTCCTTTATCATGTGGCTCATATGAATCAATTCATCTCCAATCACTTCTCCACCATATATCTCACGTGGCATAGTTAATGGGTTCCCTCACTGCCACCTTAATGTCTTGTCAGCATAATTTAATGAAGGATTAACGCCCGACGATCATGTAATTGAATGTTAAAAGTAATTTTAGGTCCAACCTAGACCCTGCAATCACGCTTAAGTGGTTAATAAGGTATTTATCATCGTTGGTGTTTTTTTCTCACCCATGTCCACATCTCTCATCCTCATTAACTACTAACGATGACAACTACGATGTTTCCCCCCAATTTTCTGAATTCTCCCATGCTTTAATGGCTATAACCACCAATCACCTACTAGTGTAGATACTCTCTACATACACCCTTGACCAAGTCCAAGCTATACCACACTCTTATTTATTGTGCATGGTTAGGAGGGAATCGATGGATTTTTACTTTAAAGGGGCACTAAGACTCATATTCTTTCTCACTGGCTCACAAAGGAAAAATGAAAAACTACATCTATAATTTTTTGTTATCTCTGCTTGATCGAGTGTCACTCTTGGACTTTATACTAGTATGATACTATTCTTTCAATTTTGTTATTTCAAGTTCGATTTGACTCTATTAACTTTAATCTATTTTTTTGTGTAGGTGAAGAGATGTCCATGATGCTCACCATAAAAGAAAATCCCATACCTATGGAACTTATGTTTCGGTCTCCATCCCATAGTCATACACTATCTATGACACCAACATCCCTGATAAGATGGAGAACTACCTTAGTTACACCGATATCCTGGACATGTTTGAGAATGAAATATTCTGTCTCGATGATCCAGACATTAAGGCATACAGAAATAACAGGAAGAGTTGAATCCATATAGTAGTCACTCACCCCGATCTTTTTCCTTGCAATGATGTAGCCAAATGGTATTTCTCTTATGTGCAAAATGATTCAGGGTTAATACTCAATTCTTCATGTCTCCCAATCGCCTCACTAAAAGAGGATGACATTGGGGATAGGTATCAAACCCCAAAACCAACAACGACGTTGATCGATTATTTTCTCGAATAGTTCATAATCAACCATGAAGACTTTGAGGCCCTCAATGCTCATGGAATATTGGTTTTATGATGAAGAGTTGCTGGTGAAAATGGGCAAAATGTATGTTCCATCATCGTATCTCAGAAGCCTCTACAGGTTGCTAAATACCATCATCTCTCGGCTCTATGGAAAAGAGAGTAGCACTCATTTCAAGATGGAATAGTTCCCAATGGATTACAAGATTGCCCAGAACAACCATGTGTTCAATTGGTGAAACAATCTCTCATTTAGCATCGCTCAGCGCACCCAAGATCCCAAGAGCATGAATAATCTAAATTTATATATGTAATCATATCTAATTGGTGTCATGTGTGCCACAAACTCATTCCCATATTTCAACTAGTCTTGGACTCTAGACAAGGGTCCAAATTACTTTTACTGTTTTCAATTGTGGGAGGTAAATTGTAAGATATTATTCTATGATATATGTGTTTACTTCCTAGCCCTTTTACATAAGGACATCCTCAGTCTCTTCCCACATAGGATCTCTCCTAGGGCTCTCAAAGGTTTAAAGGATATTAGGGATTGGTACGTGAAGAAATACTACACTTACATTTGGATCTATGGGGCCACAGGAGTGCCACAATTGCTACCAAAGTATGTTCTTGATAATGTATTGTCTAGGGAGATTGCATACCAGAAGGTTGAAATAGGGGCCAATGCCTAGCTTTAAAAAAAGAACAAGAAATAGTGGCCAATTTCCCCCATCTAGGTGAGGTCATACTTCTTGGAAAACAAGAAGCAAGTTGAAAAGGAAGTTGAACCATTCAAGGAGATGTGTCTTTGTTTGGGAGAGCCCAAATCACATGACCCTAGTAATGTAGTTTATGAACACATGAAGGTCATCATATAAGTGCCACAAACCATGCATGAGTTTTGATTCTCAGAGGATGTTATCCGAGGCACATTGAGTTTCGTGAAACTGGTAGAAAGGCTTACCATCGACATAGCCCAACAATAATTGATAAAGGATAAATAAAAATACATAAAGATGAGGCTAGAATAGTTCTGAACTCTCCTCCAACAAGATAATAAAAAAATAAGAGAAGAAGAGAAAAGTAAAAGAGATAAAGAAGTTGAACTAGAGAGAAACACTAACTAGTCTGAACAAAGGTACCTACTATTGAAAAATAATCAGGTCACACTGGAAAAAACAAGAAGTAAATATTCCCCCTCTCGGAAGGATGGCACATGGAAGAAAGAAAAAAAAAGTGCAGGTAAACCATCGTCGATCACCCCAGAAGAAACCTAGAAGAAGAATAAGGAGGATAAAGATGAGAGTACTAAATTACAAGACACCATTTCAGCAGGGGTTGATTCTATCATCGACCTAGACCCTGAAATAAATGTGGTTGGTATCCCAATAGAAGAATGCACCCATTTGGCTTCGATTTGAGGAATCTTATCTCTCACCTCAGAATGACTTGGGTTCGAAGGAGCAGTGATCGTAGCTGGATATTACTACTAAAACCAAAAGACCCAAGACATAGAGAAGAGCAACCCAAAAAGAAAAAGGGGATAAATAGAAGCAATCCAAAATATGTCAGAAAGGAATATCAAATAGAAATTTGGGCATGATGCAAAGGATAATGATCTACAAGCAGCCTCAGTACTTAGTTTTTTTGTTGGGATAAACATCATTTCATTCCATGAAGTCATTGTAGCTCTAGATGCCACAAAATCCAAGGTCGCAAAGTTGGAATCGAGCCTGGTGACCATCAAATAATATATACCAATGATCAAATAAAAGAAATTCAACAGGAGGAGCAAGCCTGTAAAGAGGATACAAAAAAGAAATTACAGTCACAAGAGGACCATCTGCAAATCAAATTCACTGTGTCAATTTCACTAGTCTAGAAGGCCCATGCTAGCGACATGCAACAACTTGAAGCCTCACATAATCTAGAGGTGAAAAAACTCAAAAAATAATTAGAGGAATTGAGTTCTTTCAATGAAAAAGGTCGAGCCAAATTCCAAAGGTTACAAATGGAGAATGAAGCTTTGAGAAAGACTATAGAAGAACAACGAAGACAAAAAATGATTCTTGGGGTGGTGAAGAAAAATTCCCTGGAGAAGAATGAGGAAATTCAGAGCACATGGAAAAGGTTATCGAGCGCACTCGACAGTGTTATAGTGATTGAATATGAACGAACGAAGTTCAAGTCACAGGTGAAAGATACCGAGGAAAAGTATCAAAAATCCATAGAATATTACGATGCAATCACAAAGTGGCAAGACTCTCCACCTAGATTTTTGTCCCTACAAACCCTCTCATCGTATTCCAATGAGAAAATAATCTAAGATAATCAACTATTAGAAACAGATATGGCAATAATATCCTATGTGTTAACGATTCAAGGGAAAGTCACAGTATCCTACATAGAGGTATGGAGATTGTCCGATGATTTTGTCTCGCTATATGGAATGGATCCCCTAAGGGACATCGAAAAAGCTTCATCAACCAGAAAATCATCAAAGACTTGGACACCAAGAGAAGTCTTGCTAAGAGAGAAAGCAAAGAAATCAATGAAATCAACATGAAGATTATCGAAAAAAAAATTATCCAACCCACCAAAATCATCACTCTAATTGAAGATTGTGTGCAATGTGTTGAGAAGAGACTCATAATAAAGATCACCATTCCCATGTGCAAGATCCAGGTTGACCTGGAGAGGACACAGTTAATTTGAGTAGATTCCATACTCGAAGACCTTAGGAACTGGATGGCAGTCATGGATGTGAGGGAAAAACTATCAAGGCACCCCTGAAGATTTTTTTTTGTAACTGAAGGTTTGCAGAGTAAATCATATCATTGTAATTATGTCCATTTCCTAAACAATATTACCAACTTAACAAGAAATGTGACCTAAAAATAAGATATTTAGTCGTTAAAACCCATAGTTTTGCATAAAAAACCACAAAATTAACCCTCAAATAAAAAAGTGTGGCTATTGGTAGCACCCTTTTTTTAGGTTAAAATTACAATGTTTTTTCAAGCATGGCCTAAAACATGTATATAGTTTCTCAGAAAAACCTTGAAATCAACACCTAAATCAAATAATGGTGCTACTGACAATTTTTTTTTTTCTAAACATTAAAATTATACCTCATTTGAAACCTTATCCTAGTGCATCAAGTACCATTGCAACCAAAACCTAAAAATTAACACATTTTTGAAAGTGATGTAAACAATTGTCATTGCTATAAACCAAATCATAAAATCAACCCTTAAATATTTACTTTTTTAAGGTTAGTTTATCACTCCAACCATAGGATAATACATAATGGCATGAAAATATCACCATTTCAAATGTCAATATTCAACATAACTTTGAAATATTTTTTTATTTTAAATAAACAAGTCTATACAAATTACATTTAATGAAACATGAATTATTTCGTTACATTTTCCATATTCAAAATAGAAGAGCTAATAAATTTTGTTATATATTCTCCATAATAAAAACATATAATTCATACAACATATAAACTAGCACAGCCGCTAAGTCGCAGCTGGTGAACGCCAAAAGGAGGGGTTGTTAAACTTTTAGTTTAGTTAAAAAAATCCTAATTAACACAGTAAAAATGCCAGGCCCACGAAAATTTGTTTATATTTTTTAATCAGGTAGAGGTGGCAATAAGTTAGTGAATACAGTAATTTTTAAACACGATTAGGTAAATGTTAAAAAGTAAACATATAAACGGATATCTTTATAACATCTAGGAAGTTAATGGATGAAATCAAAGCCATTCATTTATTGTGATGACTAAGAATATTCTAGGCATATTTAATCTTGTCCATAAAAAACTTATTAAGAACTAAAAACCTATTAAATGTCCCCATTGTCAATAGGTGTACGCCTTTTTGCGTAATTATTCATAACTTCATGTAAGATCATATGTAACTCATAATTCTCATTTATGGTTACCATACAAACATCATATTGATTGAAAATACATAAAATGTTTCATACACTTAATCAAATTAATTCATGGATTTTGGAACACCATCAAAATCTATGTTGTCTTCATATGAATGACTTGATGAAGATGTAGATGACCCATATTATTCTCTATTATCAGTGAGTGCACCATCTGATTCTTCATATATGCCCAAAATTACATATGTCAAAAGCGTCTTTGATCTACGACTAGGTTCATCATAATCCTATCTTGCACTTATTTCTTGTGGCAACAACCTCTTGATAATATCTATGATACTGGAGCAAAGAGTTCCTCTCTTTCTCAAATTGAATGTATAGACAAGTATGTCAACATCCTCTAACTTTAAGAGGTCGATGCAGTGATGAATTATATTTTGACCCTTTCTTTTTCTCTTTATGTCGTTATGTTTCTCAACCACCATATCTTGCTTGTACACACCATTGAATGGGTGTGTACTTGTTGCATACCAATGCACTTCAACTGCTATAACATCTTCATTTATTTATAGATCCTTATAACATTTTCCATCCATAATGGATAACCATGTGGATATTGTTGATTATTTGGGTTGGTTGTAATTGATGTCAACCATTGAAGAAAGTCTGGTAGAAAATTTTGGTAGCACAAAGGTTTGGGTAATGGACCCAAGTTTGTTTCATGGATAATGGTATGAGTTTTGATATATTATTCAATTAAGACTATTCCATATGGATAGTACATTTCATTCCATTTCTGGTGGTATGTGGAATGTAACATAACTCATCACGGTTAGAGAGTTATGGCCATGTCAAGTTGGAGAAAGGTTTGGGTAATGGACCCAAATTTGTTTGATGGATAATGGTATGAGTTTTGATATATTTGAAGGTAAGAATATTATAGATGGATAGTACATGTCATTCCATTTCCGGTGTTATGTGGATCGTCACATAACTCCTCACTATTATAGAGTTATGGCCATGTGAAGTTGGAGAACCCTCATGAGTCATCTAGAAGGCTGAAATTCAAGGGAGGATAAATTCTTTTGATGATGTTTTCTAAGGTATGTTATTTACTGGTCATCTCACCATTTTCGCAATAAATTGTTTTTTAGAATGATTTTGACTGTGAAATTTGGAGGCCATTAAGGAAATATATCCAAGTAGCTGTGATAAAAATTTTAGCTTGTGGGTCATTGTATTTTTGGAGTTACATGCCGTGGAAAATGTGGTTTGTGGCTAGACCTAAAACTAGTATAAAATAGGTGTTTTGGGTAAAAACATCACAACTTATTCATAACATATCAAAATTCCATAAGACAAAATGTATTGGTTAGACTACAATATTTATTATTGTGTGCATAATTTTCAGATCCATAAAACAAATATTCCTTGTGGGGCACGATGTACAAGTCCAATCTCTAGAGTAAGCCAGAATTCAACAAGGTATGCCATTTTTTCTATAACTCCTTTTTTGAGAGGTTCCAAGTAGTGAAATCTAGAGGAATTGCATAAAAGAAACTGAAGAACAATATGTACCATTTTTAGATCTGTATTCATTACAGGTACATATTTATGATTATTGCAATTTAGGGTTGTTGACTAATCCAAAATTAGTCATGTGAGACTAAAGTAAAGTTTGATAAAATGCTAGTCTCTTGTTGTTAAAGTTAAGGAAGGTTTTCAAGTAAGTCATCATATACACCATGTTTATTATAGAGTTACAAATCATATTTGGATGATGAAATTGATGAGGGATTTTGGTTGAGGTATGTTACAGATAGAGGTTGTATAACAGTGAGGTTGTGGCACATGGTTTGATGTAATGGTTTATGGTATTTGGTTATGGATAGTGTGATGTATTGTTGGAGATTTTTTGATGGTTATATTGGTATATGGTCGAGGTACATGTTGGGTACATGGTTGAGACAATTAGTTGATGAGTTGGCACATACATGAGGTGTTAAGTTAATGATGTTGGTACATCTTGATGAGTCATTGTTTGTGTATTTGATGCATGATTGGTACATATTTGGTGCATGATTGATGCAATCATTGATGGTACAGGTTGAGGTACAGATTGGTGCATGGTTGATGCACTCGTTTATGGTACAAGATGATTACAACTTGAGCTATAGGTTGGTGCATGGTTGATGCACTCGTTTATGATACATGTTGATTATTGGTTGAGGTACAGTTTGGTGCATGGTTGATGCACTTGTTTATTGTACATGATGATTACGGGTTGTTTGGTACAGGTTGGTTCATGATTGATGCACTTGTTTATGGTACAATTTGATTACAGGTTGATTGATATAGGTTTATAGCATTATATCTCATAGTTATAGTGGGACAGTGGTTCCATCATTCTACTTATATTTTAGGGTGGTTGGATGGGGAAATGAGAGGTGGTTGTAGCCACCTTCTGGTTGTAGCTAGAGAACATAGTGGGTTGTAGTCTCCTTATAGTTGTAGCCAGAGAATTGGGGATTTGGAGCTTCCATTAGGTTGTAGCCTGAGACACTAAGGGGTTGTAGCCTCCTTCTAGTTGTAGACATATAATTGGGAAGTTGGATATTCCTTTAGGTTGTAGCCTGAGAAACTAGGGGGTTGGAGCCTCCTTCCAGTTGCAGTTGGAAAAAAAAGGAATTTGGTGCTTCCAATGAATGTAATTCTTAAAAGAATATAAAAAAAATCATTTTGTGGTTTTCTCCCGCTTTCAGTTTCCACATTAAAACACCGGTGTATTGTGTATGTGTATGATTGCTCATTTGTTCATTATTTATTTACTCTACAATTATTGCATGATAATGCTACATTGATATAACACTTGAATTATATGGTAAAAAAGTATTAAAATGATCTATTACTGATTCACCCCTGCTCTCACTAATCCAACAATTGGTATCAGAGTAGGTTCGTTCAGGAAACAGTTTAACCACTATAATGAGATCATGGATTATTATGAGAATTGAGTACCATTGCTCAATCTTCATAATGGTTTAAAGTAAGAGATGTGGAGTATACGGATGAAAGTATTTTTACAGGAACATGGGCATTATATGATAGTTCAAAAAGGGAAAAGACTGGAGCCAAGAAGGAATTGAAGAAGAATAACAAAATAACAATGGATTTCATGTGGGAAGGATTACCTAATATGGTAAGAGAAAAGGTTGGTAAATGTTCATCATCCAAAGAAATTTGGGATAAGTTACATGACATATATTCTTCACCCATCACAGATTCATAAAATGCCAAAGAAGATGTAGATACAGATTAAGAAGAATTATGTTCACCATGTCAAACAGATTCAGAAGATAAAGAGTACATAATCACTAGAGATATGTTGTTTTGATTTAATTTTGAAAAACAAGGACATCTTGAAATAGAATGCCATGAAGGAAATGAGACAAAAAAAAAATTGAAAAGGAAGACAATTACAAAGTAGAATTGATTAGTGCTTTAGATGAACTAAGAGAAGAAAACAAGTCACTCAAGAAAGAATTGATGAAACAAAAAGAAAGTGTTCACATTTTTTAAGAAGCCCAACATGTCATCGAGAACTTAAGAACTTAGCTAGAAGAAGCAAAAAAGATCAAAGAAAATCTTGAATATCAAAAGAAGTATTTGGAAGCCAACATAGCAACATAGAAGGAAGAAACATAAATGAGAGAGAATATATTGATAGATTATCTTAAGGAAAGAACTAAGGATCGAAACTAGCTTGAGTCAGAGTTTGGTCAAGAAGAGAAAGGACTTGAAGAAGAAATGATCAAATTAAAAATTCATCTTGAAGAAGCGAAAAGAACAGAAGGAGTCATGAAGTCTCAAATAATGAAGAAAGAAGAAGAGGTTTAGAAGCTTGAATAATAAGTTGTCACATTGAGAAGTAAAATCGTCAAGATCAACAAGAACATTGAAGAGACAAAAACATTATAGAGAATGAAGAAAAGCACTCAAGGTTGCTAGAAAATAGAAAGATTTATGCAGAAGTACTCAAAGGAAGGAATCGTGGTAAGCCGGAATCTAAGAAAACTATTAAAGATACATATTCAAGAAGACCATTCATGTTCAATCCACAAAGAATCTTCAATCATTATCATGATCAGTCAAGGTAGAAATTCAGAAGGACTACACCATAAACAAGATCATTCACTCACAGGTAGGCAAATTTCTTTTATGGTCATTGTTTTTATTGTACTAATTGTAGACATAAGGTTGCATATTATAGGGATTATAAAAGAAATGTTGAAGCAATAAATGTCTATGTGGCTCCACTTAACATTGAATGTTACAAATATCATAACTATGGACACATAGCTAGTGATTGTAGAAGCATGTTCCATACTTCCATGAATGAGAACTTTGATACAAATTTCAGCATATGGGTCATTGTATTTTTGGAGTTACACGTTGTGGAAAATAAGGTTTGTGGCTAGTCTTGAAACTAGTCTAAAACAAGTGTTTTGGGTAAAAATGTCATAACATTTTCAAAACAGATCCAAATTCAGTAAGACCAAATGTATTGGTTAGTGTACCTTCTATAGTATTCAGTGTAAAATTTTCATATCCATACAACAAATATTCCATGTGGGGAAAGCTCTACAAGTTTGATTTCTAGAGTAAGCCATAATTCAATAAGGTATGTCATTTTTTCTATAACTCCTTTTCTGAGAGCTTCCAAGTAGTGAAATCCGAAGGAATTGCATAAAAGAAACTAAAGAACATTGTGTACCATTTTCATATCTTTATTCATTATAGGTACATAGTTATGACTATTGCAAGTTAGGGTTGTTTACTAATCCAAAATTAGTCATGGGAGACTAAAGTAAAGTTTGATAAAATGTTAGTCTCTTGTTGTTAAAGTTAACGAAGGTTTTTAAGTATGTCATCATATACACAAGGTCTATTACAGAGTTACAAATCAGATTTGGATGATAAAATTGATGAGGGATTTTGATTGAGATATGTTACAGATAAAGGTTGTATAATAGTGAGGTTGTGGCACCTGGTTTGATGTAATGTTTTATGGTATTTGGTTATGGATAGTGTGATGTATTGTTGGAGAAATTTTGAAGGTTATATTGGTATATGGATTTGTATGGTTGAGGTACATGTTGGGTACATGGTTGAGACAAGTAGTTGATGAGTTGGCACATACATGAGGTGTATAGTTAATGATGTTGGTACATCTTGATGAGTCATATTTTGTGTATTTGATGCATGATTAGTATATATTTGGTGCATGGTTGATGCACTCATTGATGGTACAGGTTGAGGTACAGGTTGGTGCATGGTTGATGCACTTGTTTATGGTACAAGTTGATTACAGGTTGAGGGACATGTTGGTGCATGGTTGATGCACTTGTTTATGGTATAGCCTGATTACAGCTTAAGATATAGGTTGGTGCATGGTTGATGCACTTGCTTATGGTACAAGTTTATTACAGGTTGTTTGGTATAGGTTGGTGCATGGTTGATGCATTTTTTTATGGTACAGGTTAATTGGTACAAGTTTACAGCAATATATCTCATAGTGATAGTGTAATATCCCTAGGACAAGCCCCATTTGTATTATGAATTGTAAACATGTTTTGTAGGTTGGTGAGCCGAGCAATTATAAGTTGGTAGGATTATGTGTTAGTAGGTTGGAGATCCTAGGTGTTAAAGGCAAGGATCATGTTTGTACATGTAAATATTGATATTATTAATATAAAAACATCATTGCGTGTAGACCAACCATGATAAAAGAGAATGAGGGACTAAGCTCCACTAGGTTGGGTAAGGGAGAGGGGGCTGAGAGGTTGGAAGGAGGGGGCTAAGCCAAAGGGCTTAAGTCCAAGAGAATAATAATTTATTAATATTCCAAAAATTGTTTAAATGATATGTGTTTATCCTAATTCCTGGGGGAAGGACAGGTGACTTCCAAAGGGAAAGGAACATGCTTCATGAGTGACAGGTGTTGGCTCAGGAACATTCATACTTAAGGGGTAAATTCTTGTTGTTGGGGGACACATGCAGAAACTCAAAGAGACACTCACACACAGGGAGGAACTCACTCATGAAACGAGGTGCACACACAGAAAAAAATTTCTCTCACACTTTCATCATCTTAGATATGCTAGACTAGTATGCCTCATCTCTCCTCTTGAGTTCACTCACACACTGAGAAATCACGCATCCAACCATTTCTACCATTGTTGAACCTGTGACAATTTTCATCTCTATAAATTACTAAGTCGTCTCTTGCCTTACACGACTTATCTATTGTGGTTTTAAGAGTCAGGTTTTAAAGCCCGTGGTTGAAGAAGAATGTTGTCAGGCCTGTGAGCAACTCTCTCCAGGTGAGAGAAGTGTGATGAGGATGTGATTTGTTCTAGAGGGAGTCTTGTAGCTGCTACAGAGCTCTGCAAATTCTAGTCTGACCTTTTGCTAAATCTCAAGGTAAGGGAGTTGAAGCAACCGATGGACTATGTGACCGTGAAGGTGTATACTCCTAGGGTGGGACAGGCATGTGGGGAATGAGAGTCTATGAGAAGTTGGCATAAGTGGCTCCTGGGAGAGAATGCTTCCTCTTAAACTATGTGACTTTCCTATTGACCTTGCCTAGCCTAGGAATCCCTTGCCCAATGGATTTTAGTCCCGGCTCGGGGGTGACCCATTGTTGAGAGTGATGAGCAGTGTGGTATAAAGTTGGGAGGTTCATAGAAGGTTTGCATGTAGTTGGTGGTTTTTATCTAGTTAAATGATAAGTATCATTTATGTTCTTAATTATGTATGTTATGCATGTCTAGATTCTTGAAATGTGATCATGTGTTCCATTGCATGTAGGACTCACTGTCAATTCCATTTGAGTTTGTATGGTAGCAATAATTCTGTGTTATTTGTTTTAAATTCATTATAAATGCATGTTATGTGTGTGTGTGTGTGTGTGTGTGTGTGTGTGTGTGTGTGTTTGTGTTCCTCTGTGGTGATGCCCAACCTGTTGGTGGCTGGGTGTTATACAAATTGGTATCAAAGATAATTGAAGTTTCCAAGTAGTGGCATTTCCCGACCTATTGAAGGCTAGAGACATTACAAATTGGTGTCAGATCATAGAGAGACATCTGTAAGTGACGTTGACCATCTTGTTTGTGGTTGGGGACATTAAAAATTGGTATTAGATCCATGGTTTCGACACTGATCCTGGATGGGGCATGTTAGTGGTTAACGAGACCAAGATTTCAGAGTGAATTGTTGTTGAAAGGGATAAAATTTGAGGTTCATAGCATTGTTGTGTACAAGGAGTGCATCGAAAGAGTATTTGACTCAAAACAATTGAGAGAAATATCTTGGATTTTCTCATGAAGGGATGCAAACATATTTTGCAAGGAGGGCATAAATACAAAATTCAACTAAGTGTCGAAGCGACCCTCTAAGGATAAAGGGGGTTCGAGAAACAAATATTAGGAGGTGTAGTAGTATTATAAAACCACGATACACATGGTATTGTATCACAGAGTAATGTGGACCATTGGAATATGTTCAACAGAAGGAGGACAATTCATGACCGTTAGATATGGTAAAGTTGCGAGGTGGTTATCCGTGAGTTCCTTTGGAAATCCAAAGAGTAACGAAGTTTGTATGTGTTATCAATATGAGAGAGAGAATATGTGGTATAAATTCATGGACTTCGGGTGAAATCATTTTGGGATAAAATGAGTGTGGAGAGGTTGAAACTCCCAAATCTTGAAGTCCTCGAAGTGGATCTAAACCATAGATCTGAGGAGAAGAGATCGACCATTGGATTTGGCCGAATTTGGACCAGAACCATTGGATCAAGCCATGGGTGGAAGTTATGGCATGGTATGAAGGATAGAGAACTCCCAAAGATCTAAATTCTGAAGTAATATGGACCATCTGTCAAAAGCGACCCGTGTCATCATATTGGCTTGTTTGGGATTTCGACGTTCGAGAGAATTATTGTGTGCTGAGGGGAGAAATCCCAAAGTATGAAGCTATGAAGCTCAAAGAGACAAAGTGGTGAATCATGATGATGTCACCTAGAGGTGACGTCAACCTCTCCTATACCTTCCATGTTCCCCCACCCAGATTGTTGACAGTTGTACTATGTGGCCCCTGAGATTGCATAACATAGTTAAAGGTCGACGACCCCACACTGGCATTGATCACAATACATCTAGATCGACGACTAAGAGGAATTGCGGGGACCCAAATTGCATGAGAATTAATTTCTCAGGGAAATCCCACAATCCAAACCACGATTTTACCGGGGGGTTACGTGTCAGTGTCAAAGGAATTGCGGGATGAAAGGTGGGTTACTCCAAACCGCAGATGCATGCCCCCAAAATTTTAAAGGTGTTAAGTGATGTGACTATTTTTAATCTTAGTTCAAGCATGGAAACCATGGGTCTAGTGGACACGTGGCACCAGTTTTGAAGTCGGGAGACTTGACACTCCAAAAGAATGTTTCATAAGGGAACAAAAGGAATAAATTTAAAAAGTTTCATAATTCCAAGGTGACGAGATGTAATGATGTCACCAAAGGTGACATAGAAGTGTTCGAAAATTAATAGCTCAGGGTGTTGGGGGTGTGCGGATGTGAAATCCTCTGAATTCCCAAACCTCCCAAGTCCTCGAGATCAGATATTTGAATTTCCATAGTGGGTGTCAGTCGTTGGATGTTGGGTAGTTGTGGACTGTTGATCCACCCAACTTCGCAAGTTGGTTAATCCAGAACTCCGAGAGATTTTTGTGATTTGCTTTCAAAAATTCTAAGGCGGAAGGCCTGAAGTCCCAAATAAGCACCTATTGATCTAATGATTGGCCACAGTCATGGTCGCATGGGTTGGGGGCTAAGAGAAAGGGGCTAGTTCCCAAAAATTGTTGCAGAACAGAGAAAACTGAGAAAGAAAAGATCTATCGGGATTCTTGATTGATCAAGAATCATAGAAAATGGAATCTGAAAGTTTTCTTTGAATTTGATTGGTTTATGAATACTATAGAATTTTTTAAGGACTAATGGCCTGACAAATTTTGGTTGACTGCACATTGTGTTTGCAGAGTTAACGATTGTCAGGACCGAACCAAATTACCGCATAGTATAGAGAAATGGAGGAGGCACATAATTCTTTCAGTTCAGAGAATGAAGATAAAGGAATGGATGTCCACTTGGGATTCTAAGGATCAAAATCCAATGGGAATGGAGAAGAGATAGATAAGAAGGGAGACATGATGGAAATCATTGAAATATTGTAGAAATATGTCCAGACTCACCCAACAGATAACAAAAATCTCATGAAAGCCAGAGAACAACAGGGATAATTCAACATAAAGTTGATACAGAGCCTGGAAAGGATAGAAAATAAATTGGATAAGGAGTCTAGTGACTCTAGTAAATTAGGAATTCACAGGTCTCCTGATGAGAAGAGGAAATCAAGGAGTGTTGAAAGACACCATCATCACTCCCAAGGGCACTCCAAGAAGAGGGCACATAGTAGTTCAATCCCATCTCCTACCAGAAAGAATAGGATATCTGTAGTGGATGAACTGAAGGGAGAAATCAACAAGATCAAATCTCCTATGTTTGATGGAGAGCACCAGAAGGAGGAAGATGTTGAGACATGGCCTCTTGGCATGAGGAAATATTTCCAACTACAAAATTATTCCTCTCATGCAGAAGGAAGAATAGAAATGTATCAACTGAAAGGAAAGGCATCCATGTGGTGGGATCAACTTGTGTAGGTGCAACACATTAAAGAGAAAAATGTTACTTGGAAGGAATTCAAGAAGTATTTCGAAAATAAATACTTGACTAAGAGATACTATGATAGAAATATGAAAGAGTTCTTTGAACTCAAGATGTGTAGCATGATTATTGATGAATATGAACGAAGGTTTTTGGAATTGTTGAAGTATGTCCCTTTCATCAAAGATGAGACCATCAAAATTCAAATGTATCTTAGTGGACTACCATCTTCCATCAGTGACAAGATCCAGTGTGATGATCCTAAGACTATGGAAAAAACTATAAGGAGATAAAAATGCTTATATGAGTAGCAAAGAGAAAAGCCCACTTTCTGGAAGGCTTGAGAAGACAAGACGAAATTCAAGATGGATCAGAGGAAGAAGGGAACTAAGCCATCCTATTTCAGAAATAGCCTCAAGAATAGCTAGGTTTTAGAGAGCCTAGGAAGGATGAAGTAGGTGGGAAAATTCCAACACAACCACCTATGGAATGTTGGGGTTGTAAAGGATATCATAGGTACAGAGATTGCCCCCACATAAATGACAAAGTGAGAGTTGTCTGAAATTTTCAATAGGAGGATACAATGGAGGACATGGGCAGAAGTGTGCCAAGTATCTATGCAACCCTGGACAACAAGCAAGAAGAATATCAATCACATATGATTGAAGTGGAAGTATGATCAACAACCAAACAAATATTATTTTAATTGATTCAGGAGCTAGTCATAGTTATATAGATCCTATAATGGTGGAAATTTTTCATTTTCTAAGAAGAAATCATGGAAAATATTGGTAAGTGTAGCTGGCTATAAGAGCCAAGAGAAATTTTGTTGAGTTGGTTAAGTCATGTCGAGTGGACATGAGTGGACTGATCATAAGGGATGAATTGAACATCTTACCTTTAGATTCCTATGACTCTCTAATTGGGATGGATTGGTTGAACCAACACCATGCCATCTTAGACTATCGTAACAAGGCATTCACTTGCCTTGATGAGGAAGGAAACCCAAGGAAAGTGCAGAGAATCCCAAGGGAAGTTACTGTCAAAGAAATCTCAGCAACGCAGATGAAGAAGTGTTACAGGGAGGGATTCCAAATATCTGCAGCTCATGTGGAAGAAGCACCTAAGGATAAGGTGTCACATATTGAAGACCATGCAGTATTAAATGATTTTGAAGATGTATTCCAGGAGGTACCCAGACCACCTGAAGGGAGATATTGATTTCTCTATAAACATGATGCTTGGAGCAGCTCTAGTGTCAAAAACCCCTTACAGAATGAGTACACCAAAGCTGAAAGAACTGCAATTGCAACTTGAAGAACTTCTGAAGAAGGGGTATATACACCCAAGTGTGTCACCTTGGGGTGCCTCAGTCTTGTTCGTGAAAAATAAAGATGGGGCATTGATATTGTGCATCGATTTTAGACAGTTGAACAAAGTTACTATTAAGAACAAGTATCCTTTGCCAAGGATCGATGATCTCTTTGATCAGTTAAAGGATTCCAAGATATTTTCAAAGATAGATCTCAGGTCAGGGTACCACTAGGTAAGGATGAAGGATGAATACATTAGAAAGAATGCCTTTAGAACAAGGTATGGTCATTATGAATTCACAGTGGTTCCATTTGGGTTATCAAATGCACCCATTGTTTTCATGTGCTCAATGAATGGTGTATTCATAGAATAACTAGACAAGTTCATCATAGTCTTTTTGGATGACATCCTGGAGTATTCCAAGTTAGAAGAAGAACATGAACATCATCTAAGGATGGTGTTGCAAGTGCTAAGAGAGAACCAACGGTATTCCAAATTGAGCAAGTGATCATTCTATCAAAAGCAGATCCATTATTTGGGACATATCATTTCAAAGGATGGGATAGTCGTGGAACCTTAGAAAATAGAAGCCATCAAAGATTGGTCAGCATTGAAGAATGTGACATAAGTCAAATCCTTTATGGGTCTAGATGGCTATTACAAAAGGTTCATTATAGGGTTCTCAAGGATATCTCACCCCTTCACTTCCTTTCAAAGAAAGGAGAAAAAATTTCAATCGACAAAAGAATGTGAGAGAAGCTTCTAGCAATTGAAGCAGTTGTTAACCAGTTCTCCAATCCTAAGGATTGTGGATCCAAATGAATATTTTGTAGTGTGTATAGATGCATGCAAAGAAGGACTGGGGGATGTTCTTAGCCAGAATGGATTTGTAATATGTCATGAGTGCAGGAAGTTGAAGGATCATAAAAAGAACTATGCAACACATGATTTGGAGTTGGCATCCATAATGCACACTCTGAAGAAATGGAGACATTACCTCATGGGAAATAGGTTTGAACTAAGGAAAGAACATAATGGTCTGAAGTATTTGTTTGATCAACCAACCTCGAATGCTAGGCAGAGTAGATGGTTGTAATTCCTTTGTGAGTATGGCTTTGATATCAAGCATATCAAAGGAAAGGAGAAGAAAGTGGTTGTTGCACTCAGCAGAAGAGTGCATGAACTACATGATACAACCATTATCATGTATTAAATTGATATTAAAGGAAAATTTCAGAAGCTGCAAATGTAGATTTGTAGTACATGGAATTGCTAGCAAAGCTACAAAAAGATATGATGCTACAGAAAGTGGAAGATTATAAATTGGAAGTTGATGGAACACTCCTATACAAAAATCGAATGTATGTACCTAATTCTCAGTAATTGAGAATTATGATCTTGAAGAAAATGCATAATGTGCCTTATGTTGGGCACCCTGGATATCAAAAAACAGTGGCAACATTCAAGAGGAATTACTTTTGGCAAGGTATGAAGAAGGAAATTACATAATAAATCACCAGATGTATGGAGTGTCAGAAGGTCAAGGTTGAGCATAGGCACCCAACTAGGTTGCTACAGTCATTTCTCATTCCTGAGTGGAAATGGGAAGTGGTGAAAATGGATTTCATTACAGGATTACCTAGAACAAATAAGAAACATGATTCCACCATGGTGGTGGTGGATAATCTTACGAAATCTTCCCATTTTATTCCATTGAAGACCACTCACAAGGAAGCTAATGTTTCCAATATCTATATGAGGGAAGTAGCACGATTGCACAATATTCCCAAGACAATTGTGTGTGACAGAGATTTGGAACTTACCTCAAAGTTTTGGAAGGCATTATTCAAAGGGTTCAGAATGAATCTAAACTTCAGTATTTCTTATCATCTTGAATCTCATGGGAAGATAGAGAGGGTGAACCAAGTGATATAATATATGCTAAGGATGTATGTGATGGACAAACCATCTAAATGGGAAGAATACCTACACTTGGTAGAATTTTCCTACAACAATGGGTATCAAGCATCACTGAAGATGAGCTCGTTTGAAGCACTTTATGGAAGAAAGTGAAACACACCAATAAGTTGGGACAACCTAGCTAATAGGGAAGTGTTTGGGCCAGAGTTTCTCAAGGAAATGGAAGAGAAAATTCTGAAGATTAAGAAGAATTTAAAGGCTACCCAAGACAGGCAGGAAATTTATGTTGATAAGAATAGGACCCATGGGGAGTTTAAAGTGGGTGATCATGTTTTCTTGAAAGTGAAATCCAACAGAAGTTCCTTGAAGTTGGAAAACTATTCCAAGTTGGCAGCCAGATATTGTGGGCCATTTGAAATCCTAGAAAGGATTGGACCAGTTGCATATATTCTTTCATTGTCTGCATCCATGAATTTACATAATGTATTTCATGTTTCATTTATTAAGAAATATATACCTGATGCTAATCATGTTATTGATTGGAATATGATTCAGGTGGAGCAAGAAGGTGTCTTGCAAGTGCATCTGGTGTGCATATTGGATTAGAAGAGGAAACAACTCCATAATCAAGCTAGAGGGATTGTAAAGATCTATTGGACCTGGTACGGTCCTGAGAATGTGACATGGGAGCATGAGGATTCTATGCAGGCAGAATACCTGCATATTTTTGAATATTTTGAAAATCTTATTGATGTTGTGTAAATAAGTTGCAGTAAGGACAGTGAAAAAATAAGGGGAGGGGATTGTAATATCCCTAAGAAGAGCCCCAATTGTATTATGAATTATAAACATGTTTTGTAATATGGTAAGATGCACAATTATAAGTTGGTAGGCTTATGTGTTAGTAGGCCATAGATCCTAGGTGTTAAAGGACAGGAGCCTACTTTGTACATGTAAATATTCATATTATTAATATAATAACATCGTTGTGTGTAGACCGACAATGATAAAAAATAATGGGGGACTAAGATCCACTGGGATGGGTAAGGGAGAGGGGGCTGAGAGGTTAGAAAGAGGGGCTAACCCTAAGGTCTTAATTCCAAGAGAATAATAATTTTTTATTATTTCAAAAGTTGTTTAAAAGGATAGGTTTTTATCCTAAGTTCCAAGGGAAGTATAGGTGACTTCCAAAGGGAAAGGAACATGCTTCATGAGCGATAAGTGTCATCTCAGGAACATGCCAGCTTAAGGAGGAAATCTTGTTGTTGGGGGACACACACAGACAATCAGGGAGACACTCACACACAGGGAGGAACTCACTCACAGAAGGAGGTTCACGCATATATAGTTTTTTCTCTCACGCTTTCATAATCTTCGCTATGCTAGACCAGTTTGCCCCATATCTCCTCATGAGTTCACTCACACACTGAGAAAGCACACAACCAACCATTTCCACCATTGTTGAACCTGTGACCATTTTGCATATTTCTAAATTACTGAGTCATCCCTCACCTTACCTAAATTAGCTATTGTGGTTTGAAGAGGTGGGTTGTCAAGCCTTTGGTTGAATAAGAAGGTTGTCATGCCTGTGAGAAACTCTCTCCATGTGAGAGAAGTGTGCTGACGAAGTGATTTCTCCTAGAGGGATTCTTGTAGCTACTACAGAGCTTTGAGAATTCCGGTTGGGCATGTTGTTGAATCCCAAGGTAAGGTAGGTGAAGAATCCAATGGACTATGTGACAATGAAGGTGTATACTCCTAGGGTAGGATAGACATGTGGGGAATGAGAGTCTGTGATAAGTGGTCATAAGTGTCTCCTAGGAGAGAATCCTTCCTCATAAATAGTGTGACTTTTCTATTGACCTTGCCTAGCCTAGGAATCCCTTGCCCGATGGAGCTTAGTCCCAGCTCAGGGGTGACCCATTTATGAGAGTGATGAGTGGTGTGGTCTAAGGCTAGGAGGTTCATGGAAGTTCTGCACACAGTTGGTGGTTTTTCTCCAGTTAAAATATAAGTATCATTTACGTGCTTAATTATGTATGTTATGCATGTCCGTGATTCTTGAAATGTTATCATGTGTTCTATTGCATGTATGACTTACTGTCAATTCCATTTGAGTTTGTATGGTAGCATTAATTATGTGTTATTTGTTTTAAATTGATTAGAAATCCATGTTATATATATGTATGTTCCTCTATGGCGATGCCCGGTCTATTGGTGGTTGGGTATGCTACAAATTGGTATGAGAGCTAAGTGAAGTGTCTAACTAGTGGTGTTTTCCAGCCTATTGAATGTTGGGGACGTTGTAAATTGGTATGAGAGCATAGAGAGACATCTATAAGTGATGTTTCCCATCCTGTTGGTGGTTGGGGACGTTACAGATAGTGTGACAATGGTTATGTCATTCTACTTATATTTCAGGGTAGTTGGATAGGGCAAGGATAGGTGGTTGTAGCCACCTTTTGTTTGTATCCATAGAACATAGGGGTTTTTATCCTCCTTCTAGTTGTATCCAAAGAATTAGGGAGTTCGAGCTTCCCTCAGGTTGTAGCCAGAGAAACTAAGGGGTTGTAGCCATAGAATTGGGGAGTTGGAGATTTCTTAAGGTTGTATCTTGAGAAACTAGGGGGTCAGATCCTCCTTCTAGTTGCATCTAGAAAACAAAGGAAGTTGGTGCTTCCGGTGAATGTAATTCTTAAAGAAATAGAAGAAAAAACATTATGTGGTTTTCTCTTGATTTGGGTTTCCATGTAAAAAAATTGGTGTACTGTGTATGTGTATGATTTCTCATTTGTTCATTTTTTATTTACTCTACAATTATTGGATGATAATTCTACAATGATATAACACTTGCATTATATGGTTAAAAATGATTAAATTTGTCTATTACTGATTCACCCCTCCCCCTCTCAGTAATCCAACAGATCTGCAGTCGTTAAGACTGCAATCATGCAACCCTCCTTAATATCTTTTGTTGAACCCCTGTAAATATATTCCATGGCTTCATGTGATCTTCTAGAGCCAATATACATTTATCTTTCCTCTACCTATGGAAACTCAATAGCATCTTGATGTTCCTGTTGTTCAATAATGTTTCTTTGTTCAAATTCATTTGACCAATTTTGTGGCCAAATAAATGGAGTCTTCAAAAATGTGTCTTCATTTGTTGAGTTTGAAATTATGTCACTTTGATCATTGAAAAAAGAATCCCATAAAACATAATTGACAACATAAAATTACTCATATGTATCTGTAATGGAATTTTTTATTCCCTCCAAGCATTCAGAATGATCTACATCTCTATTATGCCTTTGTGCATTATAAATTTCAACGACTGATTGTAATAACATTAACTTTGATGAAAATATTGGATGATCTAGAATGAACTTCAAAAATGCCAAACCTGATGAAGGCCCTCATTCTATAGTATTTGAATACTTCTTGCCCCGTATAAGTGTTTTCCCATCAACTTTTTTCAACCAAGTTGATGTTGGAAGCTAATCTCATTAAGTTTCTCAATACATTTTTCTTCACCATGTAACCCCTGGATAAATCTTCACATGTCGACAGTTTCTTCTAATATGTGAAAAATAGGCTCTGGAATGTATGATATCGTAATACATTCAATTAATTATGGTAGGCTTCCATTATTTTTCCTCTTCAATGTTATTGAAAAACGACTAAACATTTGATCAATATGATCATATGTGTGTCCAACAAGAAGGAAAACAACTTTAACCTTTTGAAATATTCCCATTTCAACAAGCATGCTGAGATATCCAAACAAAATTTTATTTTTGTTTTCACGACTAGTGTTTTCCAACTACAATTATAGAACTTGAGGAAGATTACCAGACCAACGACTGATCACATGATGAATTATGGTGATGGTCATATTTTCATAATTATGAATATTTGGAGTTGTGAATTAAACCTTTAGATACATTGTTCCATTAAAAATTATACAACCAACCAAGTGAAATTGAATGAAATTCTCTTCCTGTAATTTTTTTGGTGTACTGACAAAATGTGGTCGAAGTGTTTTTTTTCTGGTCCATTCCATCAATTATAATACCCTTATATTTATCTAGAGCATCATAAAACGTCTTTCTATGTTTGTACAACGTTTTTATTTCACTTTATTGTCGATTCCTATGTTCTTGAAGTGCTTTGACTATAAAATCTACACATGACATTGAATGAAAATATTGATAATATGTTTTCATAGTTGATAAGTATCGAATTTAAACAAAAAGAAATTGTAAATACATATCTCTCTCTACCCCTTCATATTTATCTCTTCTTTCTTTTAGAGAAGCACATATACTACAAATCCCCATCCTTGACTTCTTAGGAATACGTACATTGTTGAATTGTCTCTTCCATACTCTTGTAAAATATGCATATGAAACAAAATTATGATTTCCTTTAATATTTTGAGCATAGTCTTTGTGTAACTTATAGATTTCATTCCTTGAGAAATTATATGGAATATGTATTGTCTCTCTATCTAGAATAGACTCTCCATTTTGGAAAATAAGTCTCACATCCATGACAATGCAGTGTTTTTTAATGGGCCAATCTCTTGTCCATGATGTACCTTTTAATAAAATGTAGGATCTTTTTCCAATCTTGTTTGGATCCTTGATAGACGAAGATTACCAATTGAGTGGAATTTTTTGAAATCATTTCTGTGAAGTAAAATATTACCAATGTGATAATCATATCTTGTCTTCGTAGATATCATGCACCC
Source organism: Picea mariana (assembly GCA_032191745.1). Lineage (NCBI taxonomy): Eukaryota > Viridiplantae > Streptophyta > Pinopsida > Pinales > Pinaceae > Picea > Picea mariana. The sequence goes on from JASDQU010682083.1 coordinate 42,771, forward strand.
CACTAAATATGAATTTTTCATGCTCTTATTCATTAACACATAATTCTTCCTTTTCTGCATGGCATACATGTAGTCTATACTTTTCAAACAATTCTTTTGACAAAAATCACTAGAAATCAAATCACCAATGGAAGATGATTTAGTGAGAAATTCTTTCCTAGACCTTGTATAACTAGAATTATTTGGATTGATATAAAAAGGTCTAGTCCTCGTCCTGGACACAATATTTCTTTGCAATCTCTCCACTATTTCAACATCATCACTAGGAGGAATATCATTCGCATTATAATCATACATACCATTGTGAGGAGACTAAACAAGAGATTGTTGAAAACCTTGATTTATTGCACCTGAATGATTCAGAACATGATATCCATTATTAGGTCCATCATTATCTTCATTGATAATCTCGTTGAGAAGAGAAATATCAAGATCATCATCAACAACAAAATCACCTACAAGAAAGTGTCCACCATCGACATAATCATCTTCACTACTTTTGAAATCCCCACCTGAGGGAAATTATACACTGTCCTCATTATTTACCTCCAAATGATGGCCTAGAGGATAATATTCAAAATTTTCATTAGTACCTTAGAAATCATCACTTGGAGGAAACTCTTCATCATCTTCATTGGAACCTTTAATTTCTCCTACTAAAACAATACCTTCACCATCCAATGCAGTACCTTCAAAATCCTCACTTGGAGGAAAATTTGTATTATCCTCATTAGTTCCTTGACAATCCTTGCTTGGAGAAAAATCTTAACCATCCTCATCAGTCCCTTCAAAATCCTTACTTGGAGGAAAATCTTCATCGAGCTCGTTAGTCCCTTCAAAATCCTCACTTGGAGGAATATCTTCTTCCTCCTCATCTGCACCATCAAAATCATCACTCGAAGGAAAATATCCATTGTACTTATTAGTGCTTTGCAAATTCTCACTAGGAGGAAAATTTTCATCCTCCTCATTAGTACCTTCAAAATCCTCACTTGGAGAAAAATCTTCATCCTCCTCTCTACTACCCACATAATACTCACTCGGAGGGAAATTTTCATTATCCTCAATAGTACCTACAAAATCCTCACTTGGTGATCTAAAAGGATCTAGAGAAGACTAAGGAAAACTTAGAACTCACAGAAGCAACTCAGGAAGCTCAGAATGGCCTCAACAGACAAAAAAAGGGAAAAAATTCAAAGTCCTAAAAACTCAATGAAAGTGGCATCATCGTGAAGAGTGTCACAATATTTACAATGATGTAAATGGATTGTCAAAAGGAGTTACATATTGAATGATATTCATGCTCAAAGTTTGTTCAACCTAGCCCACTTAGTAGGGGATGAGTCGACATTTGTACTGCTGACATCAACATCAGTACAAATGATGTCATCATTCATATAGTGTATTTGACACATGCAGGAGGTGACATGTGTCATGCTAACTTCATCATGAAATCATCATGGTGATGTGGAAGCACCAGATGTTTCCATGTGTCACTCATTTTTGGATTTTTTAGGTCGATCCACGAACCAATGAAAAAGCACCATGTGGAAGACCATACGATGACATGGAAACATGACGTGGAAGGATGATGTGGTAGCTGATGTGGTAGAATGATGTGGTTGGTGACTATACAAGTGGCTGGCATGGCCCAATAGTTGGATTCCATGTGGCCTAGTCATGGGCTGCCACGTGGCAGTGGGAAAATGCCCAATGAGGGCACAAGAATGAAATTTCAAAAAAAAAAAAAGGCGGGTCCTCCAAATATGGTGGAACCCTACCAGACATGGTGACCCAACAGATATATCTAAACAACCTTTAAATTTTGGAGAACCACCAATACATATATATGCATATAAGTTATAACGACAACCCAAAAGGGGAGGCCTACGGGCTCGACCCCGAGACTTCCCCCAATGCATATGCCTTAACTATAGCTCCATCATCATTGGGAAAAATGACCCCATTGTTTTTACCGCATGCAATTTTTATTTAAGTTTTGATATATGCCAGTGCACGGAGAGAGGCATGCGAAAGTACAACTGGGCATAGTTTTCGAGGCATTTTTTTGGAATTAATTGCAAGTTGCAGGGCACGAAAACAAAGATAAATTTTATCTTGGGCTTGGGAGTGCCAGAGTCAGATTGAGGCATGGAGACAGTCATTTTTGGGTAATTTGACTCCACGAATTCAATGGTATTGTCTATTTTCTTATCTGAGTAAATATTCTACGGCTTAATTCCAGAATGAGGTATACTTATGTATTTTGTCAAATTATTTTGTTGAGTTAATAAAAAGGCCTGCCCATTTGAGAGTAGGACCCGAAGATGTATTCCACAAGGTATGAACTCCGTTATCAAGTTTTCATTTTCATATGTGATGCTTATGTCTCTTCATTATTGATATTTTCCTTCTTTAATGGTGCACTTTAATTTATGTTCATTTAATACAACTCTTTATAAGTCACTTCGATGAAAAGATCTTGGATGATGTTGGTAGCAGGGCAGTAATATTTGACATGAATTTTTGAGTGTGAATTCTTAATAGGTCCAAGCATAAGCAGGGTGAAGGAACTCTTAAGACTTTCAATCCTAAATTTGGTCATGCATCTTGAAGGAAGAAAATGACAGAAGAGGACAAGCATGATGAATAAGAGAAAAACTTCCATATTGTATTTTATCGCATGTCATAAATGGTCGAACGGATGTATGGAGACTATGAGAAGAGGATGAATAAGAAAGGGAATAAAAAGGAATCACAATATGATGATGATGCTTTGGTAAATCAAGGGGCTGGAGGAGACCCTCCCAAGCCTCCATCTTCACCATCAAGTTTTAGTTCTTCTTCCTCTGAGAATTCTCATCATTCTCATCATTCTAGCATAAAGCCTCTTTTAAGAAACCATTAGTAAATCTTGATGTGAAATTTTATTTAACTATTTTTAATGAAGATGCTAATCCTAAAAATCTAGATAATTGGATCCAATAGGTTGAAGTATATTGTCGTGTTCAACAGATTGATAAAGAGGAAGTTAAAGTGCAAATGACTTCTCTTCAGTTGGAAGGCATCGCTCTTGTATGGTGGGAGATAAAACTTCGATAGAAAAGTAAGTGTGGTAATATTCTTTCCTCGTGGTCATAATTTAAATCAACGATAAGGAAACAATTTTATCCATTGGGTTATTTACATAAAGAAATGATGGAATGGAAAAATTTAAGACAAAGTAAAGGTCAAACTGTACAAATTTTCACAAAAGAATTTAGGAAGAAAGCTCTTGGATTAAACATTCCTTTTGATTATTATGAAACTTTAATGAAGTATATTTCCTCACTTCACAGTTACATTCGTCATACTTTGATATTGTTTAAACCCACCAGTCTTGACAAATTTTTTGTGCAAGTCACTCACCTTGAGAACATGTGAAAGAATGTTCAAGAATATCCCACAAAGAAACCTTCCAATCTCCCATAAAAGCCATTTAAAAAGTTTAAAAGGAAGGACAAGAAGTCCACCATGGTAAAGAGAGAAGAAGGAAATCCATCTTTCACTTATTTCAAGAAAATTCATCATGATGATGAACATTGTTGGAAACTACATCCAAAGAAGAGACCAAAATAGTTCGGTGGAAAGGGGAAGACAAAATCTGTTGCTACAATGCAATAAGATCTTGGTTCTGATTCAAAAGACAAAGGAAAGATCACAATGGTTGGAGTACAAGGTAAATATTCCCTTCATGCTTGTTCAAATTCCAATAATGAATCTCATGAAGATGAATGAAGGAGGAATGAATTATTTCACATAATAATTGTATCTAAACACACTAAGATAGATACATTATTTGATTAGGGTTCCCAAGTAAACTTGATATCTAAAGAACTTGTCAAAAATATGGGTCTTGAAATGAAACCACATCTAAAGCCTTATCCTATTGGTTGGGTATGTGATAAAGAAAAACTTAATGTCACCAAACAATGTAGGGTCATATTTTCTATTGCTTCAAGGTTGATTGATGAAGTGGATTTGGATGTTGTATCACTTGATATATGTGGCATAATGTTGGGGAGTCCTTATCTTTATGATAGAAAATCAGTCTTCTTTCGTCATGAGAACAAATACCACCGTACTAAGGGGGGAGTGGAATATATTGTTAGATCTCACAACATGAGGGAAAACACAACACTTGTGAGTGTAGGAAAAATGAAGAGACTCATAAACAATAATAAGAGATATGTATTCATGGTCATAAGGGAGAAATATGTCGGAACATCCGACACTTTCAAAGGATGTGATCCTTCTCATAAGAAAGAATTAATTGATATTGTTTCTAAGTATGATGATATTTTCCAGGAACCAGATGGATTACCTCCTAAGAGGGAAATCCAACATGAAATACATCTTCAGCAAGATTCTCCTCTTCCTAATGTGGGCATGTACAGGATGTTAGTTGTAGAGATGACAGAGATCAAAAAGTAGGTACAAGGCTTATTATATCAAGGGATCATCATGCCCAACTCTTCTCTTCATTGTTCTCCAATCATTATGGTGCCAAAGAAAGATGGCACATGGCCAATGTGTGTCGATTATTGGGCCTTAACTAAAATCACGGTGAAAAATCGATGCCCTCTTCCTCATATAGATGATTTACTTGATCAGTTAAAGAATGCTATTTATTTCACTAAGTTGGATTTGCGCAGTGGATATCATCAGATCAAAGTTGCAAAACATGATGCATGGAATATTTCCTTTAAAACCAAACAAGGATTTTTTGAGAGGTTAGTTATGTCATTTGGGATTTGTAATGCTCTAGAAACCTTCATGCATGTGATGAAGGATGTATTCAGGATTTTTCTATATGATTTTGTCATTGTATATTTAGAAGACATTCTTATATTTAGCGTGACTTGGGATTAACATGTGAGGCATGTAAAGAAAGTATTGGATACTTTGCAAAGGGAAAATTTATATGTAAAATTCTCCAAATGTGAATTTGGCAAGACTACACTTGTGTGCTTAGGTCATATTGTAAGAGGAGGACAATTAAAAATTGATCCTTCCAAGATTGATGTAATTGTAAATTAGCATGAGCCAAAAAGTGTAACCAAGATACAAAGCTTCTTAGGTGAAGTCCAGTATTGGAGGTGGTTCATTTCAAACTTCTCCTTTATAGAAGCTCCTTTGCATGCCTTAACTAGTGTGAAGAACACTTTTTAGTGGGGAGGAAAGAAACAAAAATATTTTGACACTTTGAAGGAAAATATTAGTACCGCACCAGTATTAGCACTGTTGAATCTTTAAAAACCCTTCGAGATCGAGACGTATGCCAATGGATACGCCATGGGTGTAGTATTCATGCAATATCGTAAGCCTATCTATTACCACTATGAAACTTTTAACCAAGATGTTTTTAACTATCCTACATATGATAAAGAGTTGTATGCATTAGTTCAAAGGATAAATAAAATGGAAGCACTACTTGTCAGAGAAGGAAAAAAGCATACATACATATCACCAACCCTTACAATATCTCCAAGCACAAACCAAACTGCAACAATCTCGACATCACATATGGATGGGTTTCCTACAACAATTTAATTTGGTAATCAATTAAAAAAAGGGTACAAGTAACAAGGTAGTTGATATCATTTCTCGACCTCCTATTGTTTCTTTTATTATTTTGAAGAATGCTTCTTTATCTCATGATATATATGTGTAACAATATGAAATTGATGAATATTTTAAAGAAGTATATGAGAAGCTAACCCATGGTGCACAGGTAGAGAACTATTGTCTGCAAGGAAAACTACTCTACGATCTTGGAAAGCTATGTATTCCTACAAGTGAATGAGCCCATGTAATACAAGTTGCTCACACTTCTCTTGTGTCTGGGAATTTTTGGGTAGGAAAAACTATGGCTCATTTGCAAAGGTTTTGTTACTAGCCTCAAATGAAAGAAATTGTAACCAAATATGTAAAGGGGTGTGTGATGTGTTCTACTTGTAAGCCCACTAATAGAAAATTGGGGCTATACTCACCACTACATGCTCCATCCCATCCATGGGAAAGTATCTCCATGGATTTTGTAGGGGGTTTACCAATTTAAAAAGGGAATCATGACTATTTGTATGTTGTAGTGGATAGGTTCAACAAGATGTGTATCTTAATTCCATGTAAAAAGTAGATCACCACTGAGAAGACTACTAATATATTCTTTCAATATGTTTGGGTTCACTTTGGGTTTCCCACAGCCATTATCTCGGATCGAGATAATCGATTCCTTGGGGATTTTTGGACAATATTTTGGAGAATGATGGACAAGTTGAAGAGGAGCACTTCTTTCCATCCACAGACCGATAGACAGACAGAGGTTGTTAACCGAATAGTGGTACTTTTCCTTCAAGGCTACTGCAACAAGCATCCCAAAGTATGGGATGAACAGATACCCTATGTACAACATGCTTACAATCGAGCCTTACATTCCTCCACTTAGTGTTCACCTTTTGAGACATGTTTTGGGTACCTACCTAAAGTTCCTTTGGACTTGATCTATGGGAGAGATATTGATTCAAATAAAGAAAGGAATAAAGACAGAGCTCGCAAGTTCATCCAGAGGTATGGGATGAATAGATACCCTATGTACAACATTCTTACAACTGAGCCTTTCATTCCTCCACTCTGTGTTCTCCTTTTGAGGCATATTTTGGGTACCTACCTAAAGTTCCTTTGGACTTGATGTATGGGAGAGATGTCGATTCAAATGAAGAAAGGAATGAAGACAGATCCTGCAAGTTCATCCAATAGGTACATCAAATAGTCAGGGAACAATTGGAGAAAATTCAAGAACAATATAAAGTTTGGCATGGAAAACATAGGGTTGATCATCAGTTCCAGGTTGGAGACCAGGTATGGCTTCACATCAGCAAGGAAATATTGAAGGGTGAAGGAAACAAAATCAAGCCCATTTGTTATGGACCCTTCACTATTTTGGAGAAAAGTAGTACCAATGATTTTCATCTAGATATTCCACCTTATATGCATATCTACTCAGTTGTAAATGTAGAGAACTTGAAACTTTTTGAGCCTCCCATGATCATGGATCAGGATGAGGAAGTTTCAATACCTTCAGTTGATGAGTTTTCTCATGATTACTTGGATGAGTTAAAGGAAGATATCATCATGGACAAAAGGATGAGGAATTAATGCAAGGGTGACATTGATTATCTTCAAGTGGGGTTAAAGGGAACACATCCAATCAAAGAAAAGTGGATTAAGAAGGACAAGGTGAGGGAACTCTTCCATCACTTATTTTTTAATTGGTGAAATATTTTGGTGGTCCAAAAATCTCTCAATGGGAAGGCGTGATCCAAAAGGATCTAGAAAAGAATAAGGACAAATCAAAACTCACATACAAAACTTAGGAAGCTCAGAATGGCCTCAACAGACAAAGAAAGGGAAAAAATTAAAAGTCCTCAAAACTCAGTGAAAGAGGCATCATCACAAAGAGAATGTCGCAATATTTCCAATGACGTAAATGGCTCATCAAACATAGTTATTGTTGGGCTCTAAAGATGTCCTAAAATATAACCTCTATGCATCATCCAAAGGTGGGCGCTGGAACAATAGTTTTACTTGTCACCTACGTAGGTTCTTACCTTCCATTTTCAATAACCATCCTCCAAAGATGCAACCCCTGCAAAGGGACAACAATTGTAACAAAAGGAATGACAATTGTTTCATTCAAATGAACAACACTACTTGCAAAAGGAACAAAAATCATGACAAGGGAACGAAAGTCATTATATTGGGCCGAACTAATGTTTTATTAATTGAGTTGTATTACTTTCCCAACTACTTAATTTGTCAACCCGGGGTTCATAAACTGACGAAGCACACGCAAAGTATATGCAAGACTGAAGTTGTACTAATCTAATCTAATGTTTAATATACAACTAAAATTGAATCATTAATATAACACACGACTGAAATTGAATCATTAATCTAACACACGACTGAAATTGAATTAATCTAGTTGTGTAAATGAAATTGCTCTAAGAATGGGAAATTGCGTAAATGGAATTAATCTAGAAATGGAGAACTACATGAAGGAAAAGCAAGTACAACATGTGAAGAGTTGAATGACACAACAACATATGTGAGATCTCACCAATGAAGCAATCTTATTACGCCGAAATGCGTACACCTATTGACAATGGGAAGATTTAATAGGGGTTTAGTACTTAATAAGTTTTCTATGGACATGCTTAAATATGGCTGGAATATTCTTAGTAGTCACACAAAAGAAATGGTTGTGATTTCAATCATTAACTTCCTAGCTATTATAAAGACATCCATTTATGTGTTTACTTTTTTACATTTACCTAATCATATTTAAAAATTACTTTGATAGCTAACTGATTGCCACGTAAGTGATTAACAGAAATTAAAATATTAACACCAGATAAATGAAGCCCAACCGTTTATTTGTTAATCAATAATAAAATTTAATAAATTCTTTACTAGTCGATACCTTTCATCATTCTCTAGCTATTGTATTAGCAGTTATGCTAGTATTATAATAATCAAATCAATCTTTATAAAAGAATAATGAAAGCATGAAAACCAAAACCATGAATCAAATCTAAGAATCCCTTTCTCTTTCGAATCCTAATGACTACTCTAATTCTAATTACATAATCTAACCCAATTCTCATGAATAGAGAGCACTCTCTTTTATCCATGAGAACCTTGAAGATAAGATAACCATCTCATTATTACAGATCCACTTTTCTCTCAACCTATTTCCCATTATTACAAAATATAATCCCTTCAAATCCTCACACATATCTCTCATATATCTTGGATAAGATATTCCAACCAAATCTCCATGATCTTCTCCTCGGAATGGGCTTGAATTATCTCCTCAAATCTTGAAATGGTGGAGGAAGTATTCAAGAATTCCTTTTGAATTAATCCTTCATATATTCCTATACATTACAAAGCTCACACATTTTTGAGACATATATGAAAACATGTCAATTTTCTAACATTTAATCACAAATTCCCTTTTAATACTAAAATGAATAAAGTGGAGAACAATAATGTGGAACCCAAGTATATTTATGGAAATGATATCGTAAAAGGTTAATGGGGCGATGAAATGTGAAGAATAATGAAGGGAAAGGTGGATGAAAATAGGACATTTATGAGCCCCAAGATGCCCCCCAACTTAACTTGTTGCATGTCCTCATGCAGCCATGCATGGATCTTCTTAAGAAACTTTTGGCATCTGAATGTTGGCTTTGAGTGATGATAATAAATGTTTCCAGGATGGGATTTACATGAGTAACAACTGAAATTTTCTTATGGTTGGTTCTTGTGTGACAACCATGAATATAAAGAATGTTGGTTCTTATGTTAACAACATCCATTTTGTTATTTGTTATCTTGTTGTTATGATAATAATTTTCCCATATTCTTATTGAAAAATGTATGCTATCAATGTACATAAGGAAATATCACTGAGTATAAGAAATCCTTTTTTTTTGTATATGTGTGAATCATGCCAATATGCATAACAATGCTTATGAAGCAAAGTGCAATAGAGTATCGTTGGAAAAGAAATGTTGGAAAAGAAATGTTCATAAATGTTAAATGAGACAAAAAATGGAATGATGGTAGTGGAAAAGTGGACTGATGATAGTAAATAAAGTCCCCTACCCCCCAAATTAACTTTTTGCATGTCCTCATGCAATGTGGCATAAGTCATAGAAGTGAAAAAAGGAAAGGGAACTGGGTGAGGGAATTTTCCAAATTATTCATTGCTAGAAGTTGAGAAATTAAATCATTAAAGTTTAGAAAATAACATACCTCCACTTACCCAAAATGTTGATGAAATATGCAATAGGAATATGGATGATGCGGATGCTAGAGCATGGAAGATGTCACTTGTAATGTCCCCAAGGTCGAGCCTAGTTGTAAATCTTGTTTACAAAATGAGTTGTAAAAATGTTTTATAGGCTGGTGAGCCAAGTTTATATAAGCTAGTGGGGTTATGTGATTATTAGGCCATAGAGCCTAAGTGTTGAAGGCCAAGAACCTGATTTTGTACATGTATCTATGCACATTATTAATAAAATTATAAACACCATTGCGTGCAGACTGACCACGATGAATGAGTGATGGGGGACTAAGCTTCCACAGAGTGGGCAAGGAATTAGGGGCTGGAAGGTGGGAAAAGGGACTAAGTGTTGAGCCTAGGGGCTTAAGTCCTTGGGAATAATATTTTAATATTATTCCAAAATACATGTGAATATTATGTTTTATCCTAAGTTCTTTCTGGGAGGACAAGCAACTTCCAAATGCAAGGAACACATGCTGAAGGAATGCATGCAGTTGCATGGGTGACAAGTGTCAACCTAGGCACATGCAAATAAAATGGCTAAGATGAGCCGTGTTGGGGGTTCCTCCTCCATTCCACCGTTGATCATCTGAACTCTGCAAGAATACCCTGGTGCAACCCTAAAAGCCAAAAATCCTGTGTTGATTTCTGAGATAGCCGGTACAACCTCTGTCTGAACAGTTTGAGCCTGTGCATGGGATCTTTGTACACATTGTGCAATCCTAAAACTAAAACCGTGAGTCTATTTCATGATTGTTGAGCCTATTTGGGAAGCCCGTGTCTATTTTCCCAGTTGGTTGTTGTGGCCACATAGTGCTAGATTTCACGTGGCTTACTGTCCAGTGTGAGTTCATGCTTAGCCTGTGTGTAACCTCTTTCCGGGTGAGGGAGGTGATTGTTGTTGGAAGAGGCAAGTTGTCAGGCATGTGAAAAACTCTATCCAAGTGAGAGAGTTTGATGGGAAGTGGTTTCTTCCAGAGAGTGTCCAGCACTAGCTTCAAGCTCTGAGACTTCCTGATACAGCCTGTTGTCGAGACCCGAAGAGGGAGGTGTACCACCGATGGACTATTCTTGTGAAGGTGTATACTCCTGGGCGGACCAGGCATGTGGGGAATTAAATTCGAGGAGTAGTGGGTGTAAGATGGCATCCTAGGAAGAATCCATCCAGTCATTCTATGGAGTTTTCCCTGTAACCTCAGTCTAGCCTAGGATTCCTTACCTTGGGGTGGATCTTAGTCCCAGCTCAGGGGTGACCCACTACTGAGCTTGATGAGCAGCGTGGTCTAAGGCTGGGAGGTTCGTGGAAGGCCTACATGTGGTTGGTGGAATTACCACCGTTTCAAAGATAAGTACCAAATGATGTTTTAATTATGTGTTGCATGTCTATGTATTTGTATTTATCATGTATTCTATTGTGCATATGAATGAATGTTAATTCCAAGGATTATTTATGTCAGTAGTAATTTTGTGTTGACTCTAAGTTTAAATGTGTTTAACCTGTTTTAAATGCATGTTATTAATTAAGCATAAAATGATGTTGTTTCGCAAAGTAGCATCTGCCCAGCCAGTGGGTTGGATGACGTCCGGGGGAGCGCTACAGAATGGTATTAGAGTGTTACAGTATGAAAGAGTGCTACAGAATGGTATCAGAGCCAAGGTTTCGACATTGAGCCTAGATGGGCCAATTGAGTGGTCTTTGGACCAAGGGTTTGAGGAGAAATTGTGTGTGGAGGACCAATTTTAGACCTTTGAATTTTCTTGAGTGTCAAGGAGTTACTTGACCATGTTACCAAGATCAGGAGGTGTAGCGGTGTTATAAAACTATAGCTAGTGTGGTATATGGCCACAAGGAGAGAGAGAACTCCACACAAAAAGTGTTGGAGTGTTAGGATTTGTTTGGGAGGAAAGGAGAACCCTCATGACCGTCAGATCTGGAGAATGTGCACAAGGTTTAAAAACCTTTGGAGTTGAACAGGAGTGTGGAAATCGCGGTACGCAAAATATCGAAATTGTGAGGACCATCTATCGGAAGGACACGTGGCTGTTAGTTGTCATTTCAGCATCCAGGAAACAAATGGGAAAGATCCCTCATTGTCTCAAATCATGAAACCCTGTTTACCAAAAACCCGAAAACCCGAAGTCCCAAAATATTCGAAGACGGAAAAACTGACCCGAAATCCTGAAACAATCTACATCGTAGATCGTAGGAGAGGAACTTGAATAGTTGGATCATTTCAAAATTCGGGGATTGAAATGATGAGAGACTTGGAGTCGCTACATCCTGAAATCCCAGTTACCAAAAACCTAAAACCCCGAAATCCCAAAACACCGAAAGGATCTGCGCCGTACATCTCAGAGAGTTCTAACCATTGGATTTCACTTGGAAGGGATGTGGGCACATGGATGTGTACCATGTGCCAGTGGGTCGAGAAGAAAAGTGAGAGTCTTGGGACCCGATGGCATCACCAAAGGTGATGTGGACCCTCCTGAGTGTGCCACTTGACATGGTGGATGTGGGAGACAGTTGTGCTCTGTGTACTCGGAGGGTAAAGGAAATAGAATTTTTGGAATTCAGGGATTGAAATGACGACAGACTTAGAGTCGCTACATCGTGAACTCCCGGGTACCAAAGACTCGAAAACCGAAGTGCTGAAATCCCAAAATTTTTGAAGACAAAAGAACCATCGAGGATTTAACTGTTGGATCCTCATGGACCAAAACCCTGAAACCCGAAGTCTCGAAGTCCCAAAAATTGCAAAGCCGAGAAGAGCTTGGAAAATTCATGAAATTGAAACATTTTATTAAATTGGATTATTTATGAATGATGAAGGAATTGTCAAGAAACGAAGGCCCGAAAAATTCTAGTCATTTGCGCATTCATATTGCAGAAGGTTGATGAGTGTTAGAACTGATTTGAATTGACACAAAGTGCAAATAAATGGAAGAGACACATGATGCTTCCAGTTCAGAAAATGAAGCTCAGAAGAGATAGCGTAGAACTTTTGTATGTAGAGTGTGCATATCCAGTGCAAGGAGTGCTTATAGAGGGAACTTGTTTTAAGTTAGAAAGACTCCAGGAGATGAGCGTAGAGGGTGTCAGGAGGGCACCAGAAAGTCTTTTGGAAAACACCATCAAAGCCTTCAAAATATTCGAAATCCTTCAAGTTAGGGAGGAAGTCAAGTCCATAAAAATTGACGCCAAGATATTTGGAAAGAAGTCATTGAGAACCTGAATGGACGGTAGGAATCCTTGGAGCTAAGACTATGCAGAGGAAAGCACCGAGAAAACAAAATCACTGAGGGTTTTGTGGAAGCTCTACCAGGAAGGCATTGAGCAAGTGCATAGAGTGCACGGAAGAACTCTATTTTGAGATCAGAGGAAGAAGAAGTGTCAAGAAGGAAGAGAAAATTTCTGAGAATTCTGTGAGACACTGCCAAGAGGGCATTAACGAGAACTCTATTTGGAGTTCGATGAGAAGATAGAGTCACTGAGGATTCTAGAGAACTTTTCCAGGAAGGGCATCGAGTTGGTGCAAGTGTGCACAAAAGGAACTCTTTCAATTTCTAAGATAGGAGAAGTGTCACAGAAAGACACTCACAGGGTTACTGAACACCCTGTAGGCTTAGCAATGCATGCTTGAGAAAGAAGTTTCCAGAGGGCACCAATCTCCATTTGAAGGAGAAGGAAAGGGTTGAATCCCTTGGAGGTTCAAGTTCCGAAGCTCATGAAGGATAGTGCTATTGTGCACAGAGTAACAACAAAGAGGAGTAGGAGGTCAAGAAACCCTTCAAGGTTTCATAGTCAACAAATCTCAGGAGGGACAACGTTCCTAAAACACAGGTGAGATTCAAAGGAATTGAGCTTGCAGGGGAAGTGAAGGTCGAGGCCTTTGAAACTTCATAAAATATTCCAAGGGGAAGGAATAAGTTCTAAAGCTTAGGAGGGAGCATAGTTGTCATTAGATTAGTTGGAGAGGAAGAGATCTGAGTCATCAGATCTAGTGCAAAGAACAAATAGTCATCAGATCCAGAGGAAAGCACACGAAGTTTAACCTCTGGGAGGTTGCAAAGGATAGGATCCGTATGGACGGTGGAGACACTTCATGGAGGAAGTGTCGAAGTTGTGAGAGTCATTGGAGCTTGTAGAGAAATGAGGGGATTAAGGCTGAGTATCTTTCGATACTCTGAAGCTCAGAAAGGATAGCGACCATCAGATCCAGGTCAACGACTGTCGTTGATCTCATTCAAGAAATCGAGAATTTGGGGTTCATGAGTTCAGAGGGCAGACCAAATTCTTGGTTCCATGAAGTCCTAAGTCACGAGGAGAATGGAAGGAGATCCAAACTATTGGATCTAAGCCATGGGAGAACCATTGAATCTAATCCATGAGAGAACCATTGGATCAGAACCTTCTCGTGGTATCGCGTATCGGGGGTTGAAAGAAATTATTTTTGACTGCAAGGTCGCGAAGTGTCGAGCGCCGAGGGCTCGTAGAACACGTGGCACAGCCATTAGGTGGGGACCGTGTGGTTGACATGTGGTGTAACAATAAGCACCCAGAGAAAGGGGAAGTGGGTGACAGGCACTGGACACGCATCGCCTGGAAAGGAGTCAACTCATCGCTGACTTTCGTGTCTCAGGGATTCGCAAAGGAGGAGCACGAGGGATCAACACTCCAACTCATGAAGTCATGAGTTGCGAGTAGTGCTAGCACTTAGCCCTAGCTAGTGGTTATGTGTCGAAGGCACTAACAAGGAGGAGCCATACCCATATCACATCTCGGGTATCAGTGTCTGGAGAAAGAGGAGTCGAGGGTCTTCGACTCACGAACTCACGAGTTGTGAGAGGCGCTTGCGCTAAGGTAAGGTCATGGTTGTATGGAAATGTGAGGCTCACGCCTGGCATAAAGTTGTGCAGGGCGGGTTTTCAT
>JASDQU010682083.1:67192-77888 GCA_032191745.1 Picea mariana
CTCTATTTAAAGAGCATGGAGGGTCATTTGCCGACGATCGATTGTGATAAACTCTATTGTAAAATCTCTCTGTAATCTTTTTCTTTGCATTAATAAACTGCTCCAAGTGGCCGCGTTGGCTGGGGCCGTGGATGTTTCCCCGTAGGGGTTTTACCACGTGAAAACATCGATGTGTTGATCTTTGATCTGGTTATGTGACTGGTTACTGAAGGTGTTCGTCCTCTGTTGGAATACCTGTGTTGTCGAACACTTCTTTATTAGCTTCAATCAGTCATTTACATGCACAGAGCCACAAAAACCCTACTCTGCATAGGACAGGAGATCTGCGTGCACCTCGCCAGATCCTCCTTGCCTGAGCTAGGTCTAGCACAAAGCCTTTCATTGTTTGTTACAAACCCTAGCACTTAGCTCTACATTTTCTTACAATATGCACAGAGCATCTATAAATCATATTTTCACTTGGCACTTAGCTTATCGGCCTTACATCACATATATGCCCATTTTCTCTCCCTTCCTTATATTGCCTAGACATCTATTTATACTTTACAAAATAGGCCTAAACATGCGTAAACCCATGGGTTGACATCCCATTCCCATTACATATTCCCAAATCCAAAAAAGGACCAAAAAAGGGGTCAATATCCAGTGATCTCTACTTTGTCTTACGCTCCGTCTTCGACAGGCTATCGAAGTCCCAAAATAGGTCAACATGACCAAGAATCTGCCAAAACATGGTCAAGGGCCAACAAGCCCCCAACACTCACTTGTGATGCATCCCGAGTCACTCTGGTTTGACTAATTCTATTTTGAATTCCTCGAGCTGCTTCGACTTGCTGTTGTGCTACAACCTCCTGTTCAGGGAACTCTTGGATGACTGCATTGTTGATAGGTCCCTCTAGACACTATTCAGATGTAGTGGCAACCTTATCTAGCTTTGCTCCTTGGCCTTCTACCTCTGTAAACACTTGATAGGCCTTGTCTTGTACTGGTTGGAGCCTCTGAGTTACTTCCATAAATTTTCTCTGGATAGTATGGATGTGCTGCTGTGTAGTGCGTTGCTCTTGGGAGTGCTTCATTCTTTCCATAGCTTTCAAGGACTTTAGCTGCACTTGTATCTTTTTGGCTTGATACTTTTCCTCTTGGAGCTGTGACTCTAGTGCCTTCAATTCTAGGTTCTTCATGAGTTGTTCATAGGTCTGGGAATTGTGATCGGTAAGTTTCTTACATTCCAGGGTAAGAGACTTTATCCTTTCAACTGCGCTCCAGGCAGTTGCTTCTCTTTGGTCTCTTACATCTTGTGGGGTCTCAGGTACAATGAATAGATTCAAATATGCTATGCTTTGTTGTAGCTACTCTATGGCTTCTACAAGTTGGTTCACCTGCTATGTAACTCGGTCTTCTGCCTTGATTTCTATGACTGTCACAGAGAGAATTGCTTTGTTGACCGCTTCTTTTACTTCGAGTTGCTCTGCGAGAAACTGTTCCTTTTCTTTCTCTAGTTGTGCTTTTTCTTCCTCAAACTTCGCTTGGAGAGCAAGTTTTTCCTTTTCTGTAGAACTGCGTTTCTCTACGAGTACTCCTTGTACTTATGTCAAATCCTGGGTGGCTTTCTGTGTTTCTTCCTATGCTCATCGAAGGTGAGCTTTGACTGTATCGGCTAGGCGGTGGATTTGAGTTGGCTCATCTCCCAATTCTGGCTCTCCTGACGCAGTGGAGGCTACACGACTGGACTGTAGGGTCTACTGTACCCCTCAGAGTTTAGTCTCAATTCAATCATACATCTCCTCTTGCTTTGCTTCTTGTTTCTCTGCTATTTCCAGTGAATCATCTTGTAGGGCTGCTATGAGGAAGTCGAAGTCATCAGAGGTGAGAACGATCTACATCTTGGTCATCGTGGCCTTTGATTTCTTTTGGGAGGAAGGTTTTGGAGGTGAACCTTTCCTCTTCTTCATGGGATCGACCTAGTCTCCTTGCTTCTGTTCGACTTCTTTTTCATTCAACTCTTCTCCATCACCTCCTTGCTCTGGTGATATGGAAGCAGTCTTTACGGATGCATTGTCTATATCTTGGACCTCTTCGATTTTATTTTTTCTACTAGGTCTGGGTGTATCCTGCGCAGCTTCTGGGCTGTCGATGTCGGATATCTCTGCAGGGTCTATTGGAATAAGGAGGTTCGCCGACCAGTCCTTTGTTATCTCCTCCAAGTCCTCCTTCGTCACCTTATAGTAGGATTTAAGTTGTTGCTTGTATTCATCGGTGTGTGCTGTGATGTAAATAAAATGCCGATCCACGTTGAACTTCATCAAAGGCCAGAACCGGTGTAGAGTGTTCGGGGTCATGCGAGGCTCCGACTGTATAGCTATCTTCAACTAATTGTAGTAGGATAAATACATCATTTGACTGCTACTATTTATTCATGTCACTTGAGTACCACATTGTACTGAACTTCACGGTTAGCAGTTCAAAAGGCTCAATGTCCTGGAAGGTCGTACCTTCCGACATCTCCCAGGAAATAAAATCTATAAGGATTAAGAGCCAGATGAAATGAAATTCATATCCTTGATCTTGTGCTTCTCTGCAGTCAATTTCCAACTGGTTCACCAGGTACTTTGCCTAGTTCATCCGAAGGCCTTCCGTGCACTTCCCCATGAGGTCGACTACAAAACCAATGACTTGGGTAGGTCGGTTCTTTTGTACTAACTTCCCTGCAATCAATTGACAAGTGAGGCACATTGCGCCACTCTGGATAGAATATACCTTGTATCTTTGCATGCCCTTCTCGACATCGCCATAAGTATCCTTGATCTTCTGTGCTAGAGCGTGATCCATGGATTTTTCGGGGAAAAAATGTCATGGATCAGGTCCTTGCATACTTAGGCCCGTGATATGATTGATCAACGTTAGATCAACTGTTATAGGGAGTTTTATCCACAAATAACCACCATGGTAACAAGACAACAGTATCTTGACACATCCATTAACCTCCTGGTGTCATCTGAAGTGAGGAATCTTCATGATGTTCAGCAGGGTGGACTGCACGAGGTTGATAGTCCATGACTGGGGGATTATATTTGAATTCTTCCCCTTAGTTATGGTCAGGTACTTATTTGGGGAAAGCATGTTATAGACTTTGCGATCTCCAAGGTTGAAGTCGGTAAACTTCAACGCTACAATCTTATCTTGGTATGCTCGAACTACGCGTATCCCCTTCGGGAGGTACACCATAACCAAGGTGTATTCAAAATCTCTGGGCACACTGTCTTGATTTACTGTGCCACTTAGAGGTGGAATATAGGTGGGTAATATACTTGAGATCAATTTGGCATTCTCTAGATCGTCCCTGTGCTTGGTTTGCTTTTCATCTGATGGTCGGGATGGTTCGGCTCTGTGAGCAGTGGGCAGAAATGCTGGCAGTCCTCTCATCAAAGATTCTTGTACACCTGTAGACATCGATATGACTCTTTCAGTCATGAGTTCGATCATAACTTCTTCAACAACTTTCTCTGCAGCGCTCAACTCGTTCGACATACACACTCGGGGTTAACAATATCGGGTTTGGAGGGTAGCTTAGAAACTATAATAGGATAGAGGGAAATAGCACAATGACCATGATGTAAAATCAACGAGTCTGCGAGCTCAAATTCATGATTGGAAAAAATGTTCTCGGTGCATGGCACGACGGGATAAATAAGTAACTCGGTAACGGGTTGCTTGCAACAGGTATGAAGCCTTCATTAACTTTTTATGTCCGTTATGGCATGGTCCCAACGGCTGAATGGTGAGTTTTCTATCCATAAATGTCTTTCTACCCATTCAACGCATTGGTCTAATGGTTATAATCTCCCCAATGACTATATTCCTTCGTCATGTCAAAGTGCCATGTGTCGCTATTCTGATATCCCAACGAAGCTCCAATTTTGCAAATTTTCCTTTGGCGAGGTTCCTTCTGGAACCTTCTGCAACTTTTCGATCTTATATATCTTCTTACTTAGCTTTCTATCCTTCTTCCTAGTGAGCTTCGACTCAGCATGCCTTTTTCCATTCCAATTCGTATCTTCTTTTGGCATAGTTACTTCGCGCTGTTGAGATTCTTTCCTAAGATTTGAGGGTGATCCTTCTTCTTTATTTGGAATAGGTACTTCAATCTTCTGTGGGTCATCTAGTGTTCTTGCAACTTCAACATCTGGGTCTCTAGTGCTACATAGGTTCGATATGTTCTTCTTTTCTTCAATCAAGTGTGTGATCCTTCTAGTCATGAATTATTTTAACTCTTGCTTCTTCTGCTCTAAAGCTTCTTCTTCTTCTTGCCTTCTGTCCTGATCTATTTCAATCCAAGGTTTTCCTAATAGCATGGTAAATGGTGTGTTGTCCTCAATAAATTTAATAATCTCAAAATCTTCCTCTGTCGAAGTTCCATTGGCATTCATAGGTATCCGGGTGAGATTTCCACATAGGTTTATCATCTTTCCTTTGAATAGTTCTATTCCTCCTAAGGAAGGAATCATAACCGACCTCCCTATAGCTTCCCAATTTTTCTCTATCATGATATTCACCTTTGTTTCCTCATCTAGAACATAGTCAATGTCGAAGACTATTATTCTCGCTTCAAGGCATTCCTTTTCTTTGAAGATCTCTAATAATTTGACATGTCGATGGTCATTCAGGGTTTCTTTCATATGTAGCAATATTTTTTCTGATTCTTTCTGGGGTTCTTCCATAGTCTTAGTTTCTGGATCTGCCTAAGGATTTTCTTGTCTCATGTTCATTTCTTCAAGCTTAGCGATCATTCTAGGGAAATCCAATACTTCATGGTTCATATCTTTACAACAAAGACAACTAGGTCTTCTCCTAGAGCATTCCTTATCAAGATGTCCTGGTTTTTTGCAACTATAACAGAGGGTTAATCCTCTCTTTCTTTTAAATGATCCCCAAACTTTCCTATACTGTGTGATAGGATCATGGTAGCTAACCTGCAAACATTTCTTTCTAGGGTCCTGCATACACTTATTAGTCCAAACATTCTTTCTATGCAGAGGTATAACATATTTTTCACTATTCTTATCAAATCTACTCATATCAAATCTTCTTTCATCTATTAATACCCTAGTTTTCAAGCCAGGATATAATCTATCAAACATACCTAGATCCATAACATCGAAACAAAAAATTCCACTTATTTTACTTCTATAGAGCACAAAGCTTTCAGATCTTACCTCTTTTAATAAAAAAGTCTCACTTTTACCTTTTTCAGAGCATGAAGCTTTCAGATCTTACCTCTTTTAATAAAAAAGTCTCACTTTTACCTTTTTCAGAGCACGAAGCTTTCAGATCTTACCTTTTTTCTTCAGATCAAACTTCTTTTCCTTAGCATAGAGCTTTTCAAACTAAGTAGAGTATTGTGTACTAGAGAAAAAGATCTACGCATAGAGCTTCCACAAAGTCAGGTCGGATCTTTGCACAAAGCTTCTTCTTCCTCATTTCCCAACAATCACAGTTTTAGGTTCCAACAACAGAACCATTTGTTGGCATAGGGGCAGACCCGGGGTTCAATGCTACAACAATGCACCAAAGAAACCCTAACTACCAGCCCTTTCAGCAACACCTGCGAAGCATATGAAGTCTCACCTAAGGTAGAGGAAGGGGTGGTTGCAGGACTCAAGTGTTTGCAATCTTATATGGGACATGGATCTATGATTATAATACTTAATAGATCACTTAGCACTATTAGTTCGTCATTATTAAACCAATATCTACTCCACAGAGAAAACAAAGCATCACAACATTCACCTTGATCTAATGTATTTAAGAACTTAGCATATACAAATGGATAATATATGGTAGATTCAAGCACTAAGCACATTCACTTATATCATATCTAACATCCAGATTCTTCATAAGCACAAAGCATAAATAGATCTATCTATCTACCTATATCAAGAACTTAGCCAATAACACATAGATACATCAGAGCATCGCACAGAGCAGAACAACACATTATTTACATGGTTCACCCCCACCCTGGGGCTATGTCCACCAACTCTTCTTCTTTATTAGCTTCAATCAGTCATCTACATGTGTAGAGCCACAAAAACCCTACTCCGCATAGGATAGGAGATCTGTGCGCACCTTGCCAGATGCTCCTTCCCCGAGCTAGGTCTAGCACAAAGCCTTTCACAGTCTATTACAACCCCTAGCACTTAGCTCTACAGTTTCTTACAATATGTACAGAGCATCTACAAATCATACTTGCACTTGGAACTTAGCTTATCGGCCTTACATCACATATATGCCCATTTTCTCTCCCTTCCTTACATTTCCTAGACATCTATTTATACTTTAAAAAATAGGCCTAAACATGGGTAAACCCATGGGCTGAAATCCCATTCCCATTACATATTCCCAAATCCCAAAAAGGACCCAAAAAGGGGCCAAGATCCCACGATCTCTGCTTCGTCTTGCGCTCCGTCTTCGATAGGTTGTCGAAGTCCCAAAATAGGTCAATATGAACAACAATATCCCAAAACTTGGTCAAGGGCCAACAATTCTTCAAAGTGCCCACCTTAATCAACACCACCTTCTTTTCTTCAACCATGTCTCTCACAAAGGGATATTGAACATCAATATGATTTGTCTTTGAATGATAAGACGATTTCTTCACCAAAAAAATTGCACTCTGACTATCGCAATATATCTTTACAACATGTTGTACCAACCCAATACACGAAAACAATATTTGTAACCATACTGCTTCCTTTCTTGCATGAGTGGTTTCCATGTATTCATCTTCTATAGTTGAAAGTGCTGCTACAGACTATATTTTTCTCATCTAATTGATTTCTCCTCCAAATAGGTTAAACACATACTCTCTTGTAGATCTCCTATGATCCAGATCTCTAGCCCAATTTTCACCCACAAAGCCGTGTAGGTCCAACACTCTATCCAATCCTAGTCTTTCTTGATAGCACAATCCATGGCTAGCAATGCCACACAAATACCTAAAAACCCTCTTTAATGTTGTCCAATGCTCCTTCCATGGTTTTGACATATACCTTCTCAAAACTCCCACTGCATGTGCAATGTACAGTCTAGTACAGACCATTTCATACATCAAACTACCAACCACACTCACATACAAAACACGATACATGTCCTCCTCCTCTTCCTATGGCCTGGGACACTGATCCAAAGATAAATTTACACCTACAGAAATCAAGACCCTGATTGGTTTACATTCCTGCATATTAAACCTATGCAATATTGTCTCGACATATTTTCTCTGATTTAAGTAGAGTTTCCTGTTTTTCCGATCTCTTTTAATTTCCATGCCCAAAATGAAATTTCCAGCACCAAGATCCTTCATGTTAAATTTAGAGGACAACTCATTTTTCACATCATGTATAATATCCTTGTTTCCTATCATGGACATGTCATCCACATACAATACTAAATAAATCAAATGACCATGAATTAATTTAAAGTACACACAATGATCCTCTTTGCTTCTTGTGAAGTCAAGTCCTAGAATATAAGTACCAAATTTTTGATACCACATCCTTAGTGATTGTTTTAAACCATACAAGGACTTTTTCATCTTTCATACCAGATCCTTCTTTCCCTTCACAACACAGCCTTCTGGCTGCGTCATATAGATTTCTTCTTCCATATCCCCATGTAGTAATGTTTTCTTCACATCCATCTGTTCTACTTCAAAATCAAACGCAACAACAACAGATAAGATAAATCTAATAGAAGTTAACTTGAAAACAGGAGAAAAAATCTCACCAAAATCAATTCCCTCAACCTGGGAATAACCCTTTGCTACTAACCGAGCTTTGTGTTTCTCCACTTTATCTTATGCATTCAACTTCCTTTTAAATACCCATTTGATTCCAATGGAATTTCTTCCACTTGGAAACTCCACTAGATCCCAAGCTTCATTCTTATCCAAGGATGTCATTTCTTCAACCATGGCCCTTTTCCAAAGTTTTCCATCTTCTAAATCCATTGCCTCCCTAACAGTTCTAATATCATCATCAGTAATAGACAAAGAAAAATTTGAACGAAAATCATATGGAGTATACCTTTTTGGTAGCCTTTTTTCCTGCACCAATATCCTCAATACTAGAGTAAGTGGATCTTCTTCTTTTGATTCTTGTTCTTCTGTAGAGTCTGATTCATCATCCTTTGTCTCAAAATATATTTTCTCTTGTTCTTCCTTACTTGGTAGGAATTCATGTTTGACAACATCCTTCATTTATTTAAATACCACATCTCGGTTTTACACAACCTTCTTAGTTTTTGGGTTCCAAAGCTTATAAACTTTGAGACCATATTTATACCTAATAAATATATAATTTTCAGCCTTCATATCTAGCTTACTCTTGTTTTCCTTTGGAACATGAACATAGGCCTCACAACCAAATACCTTGAGATGTGTGACATAAGTTTTCTTACCAGTCCATACCTCTTATGGAGTCTTGTCATCTAGTGTTTATAAGGGTGATTTGTTGACAAGGTAACATGCAATACTCACTACCTCTGCCTAGAATTCTTTCCCTAACTCGACACCACTGGGCATGCACCTTTATTTTTTCCATCAACCTCATGTTCATCCTTTCTGCAACTCCATTTTTTTGAGGTGTATATGGAGTAGTCTTCTACCTTGGTATACCACCCTTCTTACATAACTCTTCAAATTCATTCCCGTAGAACTCTCCACCATTATCTATCCTCAACACCTTAATTCTTTTCTCTATTTGATTCTCAAAAAAAGCCTTAAACTCTTCAAACATGTCAAATACTTCGGATTTATTCCTGGGGAAATATATACAAGTATTCCTCTAGAATTCATCTATGAATGAAACATAGTACATAAATTTTCCCAATGATGGAACTGACACAAGTCCAAACACATCACTATGAACTAGTTGTAAAATTCCTTCTGCCCTTGTTGCACCAGAAGGGAATCTTACCCGATTCTGCTTCCCATATACACAATGTTTATAGAAATCAAAATCCAGAGAGCAGTTAGACATACCTTCAACCATACCTTTACCGTGTAGTAGTCGAAGATCCTTCTCTTCGATATGCCCCAGTCTTTAATGCCACAACATAAACTTTTCTCCAGAGAATGTAGGAGTTTTTTCTTCTTCTGTTCCAATATTAGGAGCAATGGAATTATTACACCCATTACTAATAGTGCTTCCTTGCAGCTTATATAGAGTTCCAATCTGAACTCCCTTCAACAACACCATTTCTCCGTGAACCATCTTGTAGGTTTCTTTTTCAAATACCGTTTTTACCCCTGCATCATCCATTTTGCTTACAAAAATCAAATTTCTAGCCAATTCTGTGATGTGCGAAACACTAGGAAGTGTTCTAATCCTTCCATCTGAGCCTCAACTTGACTTTTCCTCTTCCTATGATTCTGGTTGTCGACTCATCATACTCTTCATATTCATAGAACCACAACTTGTGGGGAGTCATATGAAAGGATGCACCTGAGTCGACCAACCATACCTCATGATCTGCATGTGTTCTTGAAGAATCCAAGTACACATCCCCTCCTTCCTTGGAGTTATTTTCTTCTATAGAGGGAGCACCTTCAGGTCCCTTCACTTTCCCAACGCTTTTGGATCTACATTGCTTCTTGAAGTGCCCTTGTTTTCCACATGTCCAACATACCTTTACAAACTTTTCAGGAGATTTAGATCTACCCTTAGACTTAGATATCCCACTTCAGGACTTAGATATCCCACTTTAGGACTTAGATCTATTTCTATCCTGGGAGCATCCTCTTGCAGATAATGCATCTGTGCTCTTTCCTTCCATGTTATTCCTTCTCATCTCTTGCGATAAAAAGGATGAGACCACATCAACGAAACTCAAGGTAGTTGTATTACTACCTATGGCCACAAGTGATAAGATAGGTTAAACCTAATGAAAAGTGATAAGATAGGTTAAACCTAGTGATAACATAGGGATGACCTTAATGTAAATTTTTTCTCTCAAGTGATAAGATAGGTTAAACCTAATGAAAACATGATTATAAGGGTAAGGGTTAACAAAAATATCAAGCTTGTGGAAAATAAATCTCCCAAGGGGAGTCAATATGCACTAAAGAAAGTCTCAAAATTGCATCAATATGCCTGGGAATTCAACCTATATGAGACAATGAAGATTAAAAGACTCTAATAGATAAAAAAAAATTATATCATTATGACAATGCCACCTAGGTATGGAAACAGACCTAGGATTCATGCATGATCACTTGAGAAACATGTTTTTCCTTCTTGAAGGAAAACTTGAAAATTCATTTTGTCAAGATTTAGGTGGCCATGCAAACCTAGCCATAGGGATCCCAATATTATTTAACCCTAACCATAATAATAGATTATGTGGGGAATCTACCTACAATGTAACCTAATAGGGTTCGTTGCATCGAACCATCATAATCTAACTAATATTTATTAAATTGAATTTCAACATTAATGTTATCAACAAGTTTCTCATTACACCATGAAAAATATTCGAGAAAAAGTTGCAAGGAAACTTCAATGACACATTTTCTCTTATTGTTAGGCACTTCAACATAAATTACTTAAAAAGTGATATCAGGTAGTAGGGTGTCTATTTGGACCCCACTAGCCTTATCATGGACAATCTAGGGCCCTAAAGCCAAATCACAATAGTAGGT
>JASDQU010682083.1:77938-88168 GCA_032191745.1 Picea mariana
AATGAAAACATGATTATAAGGGTAAGGGTTAACAAAAATATCAAGCTTGTGGAAAATAAATCTCCCAAGGGGAGTCAATATGCACTAAAGAAAGTCTCAAAATTGCATCAATATGCCTGGGAATTCAACCTATATGAGACAATGAAGATTAAAAGACTCTAATAGATAAAAAAAATGATATTATTATGACAATGCCACCTAGGTATGGAAACACACCTAGGATTCATGCATGACCACCTGAGAAACATGTTTTTCCTTCTTGAAGGAAAACTTGAAAATTCATTTTGTCAAGATTTAGGTGGCCATGCAAACCTAGCCATAGGGATCCCAATATTATTTAACCCAAACCATAATAATAGATTATGTGGGGAATCTGCCTACAATGTAACCTAATAGGGTTCGTTGCATCGAACCATCATAATCTAACTAATATTTATTAAATTGAATTTCAACATTAATTTTATCAACAAGATTCTCATTACACCATGAAAAATATTCGAGAAAAAGTTGCAAGGAAACTTCAATGACACCTTTTCTCTTATTGTTAGGCACTTCAACATAAATTACTTAAAAAGTGATATCAGGTAGTAGGGTGTCTATTTGGACCCCACTAGCCTTATCATGGACAATCTAGGGACCTAAAGCCAAATCACAATAGTAGGTCATTATTTTTGACATTATCTAATTATGAGGATGAGGGTGGGGGTGGTGGTGGAGGGAGATAATATGAAAAATATAATATCTAATTATGAAGGTGGGGGGAGATAATATGTAAAACATAATACTAATTATGAGGGTTGGGGTGGGGGGAGACAATATGCAAAATATAATATATTTTTCATATTATCTCCCCCCATCCCCACCCTATGCAAATATTTTGCATATTATCTCCCCCCACCCCAACCCTATTTTGCATATTATCTCCACCCATCCCCACCCTATGCAAATATTTTTCATATTATCTCCCCCCCACCCCAACCCTATGTTTTTCATATTATCTCCCTCCAGTCCCACCCTCATATCATATATGAGGGTGGGGATGGGGGGAGATAATATGAAAAATATATTATATGAGGGTGAGGGTGGGGGTGGCGAGAGATAATATTATGTTTTATATATTATCTGCCCCCACCTATTATGTTTTTCATATTATATCCCCCCACCTGCACCCCCACCCTCATATATGAGGGACATTATCATTAATTAGATGACCAATAAATGTGGCTAGGATAGATAATCTTTCCAAAATCACAAG
This sequence comes from Picea mariana, assembly GCA_032191745.1. NCBI lineage: Eukaryota > Viridiplantae > Streptophyta > Pinopsida > Pinales > Pinaceae > Picea > Picea mariana. The sequence continues at coordinate 79,194 of JASDQU010682083.1, forward strand.
AGCTCTCAACTCCATCTATATGATGTTTTAATTTTATATTGTTTTTAGAAATATAAATTTTGTAGCTTTTATGATTGAAAAAGTAACGTTAAAAATAAAAATAACATTAAAGCATTAGTTTTAAAATTGTATAAAATAATTTTTTTATTATTATTTTTTAAATCCATTACTTTCATCCTTATGATTCATTATATACTTATTTACTTTGATTCCTATAATAATAATATTTATAAATTATTGATAAATTTTTCAATAAACAAAATCATAGTAAAAAACATAAACAAATTTATATCAAAAAATTGAATATTTAAGATGAAAAAATTATCATTTCTTTATTCATTTTGTGAGACAACACAATTCTAATACACCATTTCCCTAACCCCTATCAAATTTATGTATTAACTTCTAATTCACCAAGCCACTTAACACTCACCCTAAATTGATAAGCTAATAACCCCAATTAATCACCCATACACTAACCTCTATCCCACTAACCCATTAACCCCTAACCTGATAATGTACAAACCCCTAACTCCTAACCACTAACACATTAACAACTAACTTAGATCCCCCTAATTGCTAAACCCTAACCCACCAAAATTAGTCCTTTTAATGGAAATTGACTTTGATTCTAACAAATGAAATAAGTGAATATAAGGTTCATAGAAAATAATTTGTTGGGAGTATTTGATATTACCAATGAAGGGAAAATTTTTATGAAAGTTATCATCATTGTTTGATGGTGACAAATAAAAAAGAGAAAAAGTTCACAACAACCCTATAAGGGCAAGATCATTGTGGCTTCTTCATTGGACGAATATGGACCCTGTGAAAAGCACCATTCTATATAATCCTACTAGGGTTGAGGTTTCAACTCCTACCAAGGGAAAAAATTAAAACGAATATGCCCTTCCCATTGAAAACAATACTACTAATGCTATGGAACATGAAACCCCAAACTCTCTAGAATTCAACACTAGAAAGGTTTAGTCATGAATGACAGGCTAAGTGTTTGATGAAATGTTTGCTCAACAATTGGATGTAGAAATGCTATTGATTATGTGGTATATGTTAAGTGTAAAATGGAGAATAGTTGAGGGATTCTTATAGCTCAATAATATTTTATTTACAACAGTAAATAATTTGAGGATTTATCTCAGTGGTTTGATTATCACATTTGCAAGGATTCATCTATTATTTTGGCACTGTAACTTTGTGGAGGAGTGATGGGGCCTAGAGTGACTTGCACTTCAAAAATGGTTTCATTTAAGGATGTGGCCCAATACACACCCTCATCTTAAATAGCTCAAATCCTTGTTTTTCCTAATCCATATACAATAGAAAAATTTGATGAGTGCGAACACTACAAATCTCTAATCTAAAGGTCATCAGTTTCCTATGTTATTATGAAACATCTACAATAATTTGTCATTTCAATGGGTTTTGGCCCTGCACAATAAATCTGTATTAATGGATTTTTTCAAACTAGACCAAGCAATGTGAAATCTCATATCCATGAGTATTAGTTGTAACTGGCCAATTTCTAGTGATTTTGAATAATCCACATAACACTCATTGCATTAGGTGATGCTCACAGGGGTGAAAAATTGGGATTGAAACTAGCAAAATGAATCACATAACATTAATCATTACCTTTGAGACTTGCACCCAGTAACTAGGATCACTTATGAATTTTATTTTTATTTAAAACTTTATATTAAAATAGACATTGTTTTTTATTTATTCAATATAATTATTGAATATTTTATTATTTTGGGTGGTTGACTGTTAACAAGAAGAGGAAGAAAAAAAAGGTGTTCTAGTAACATAAATATGCTCAAAATCACTATTTTTTGTTGTTTAAAATTCTTTTTTGAATACACACTTAGATTCAACATATTGAAAAACCCCTAGGGTATAGAAATAATCACTCAAATCTGGATTTAACAATTTCTTGCCTAATTATGAGGAAATGTCCCCACAAAAAATCACCTTAAAAAAATAATTTCCTAGAAAGTTTAGACTACTGCAAAAAAAAACCATAAAAAATCACTTACTAATTTTTGAATAGAGTATAACACTAACAAGAAGAGAAACAAAACAGATTGATGATTTTTTTTTTAAATAAAAAATCATAAACATATTAACTATGTAATTTTATTCTTATTATTAGTTTTTGATATTTAAAAAAAATAAATTTATATATAACAATTATGTATAAAGATTAAAATCTCAAAGTACTTTTCATTAATGGAAATTCAAATCATGTATATAATCAAATCACAACCCACTTTTAAGAGTGAGAATGGAATGAATATTGGAAATTCAAATCATGTATATAATCAAATCACAACCCACTTATAACTCACCATATTTCCAAGCGCTTGGAAAATATTTTCTGAATTTTCCAATTTATCTATTCAAATTCCTGTAAAACAAGAAACTTTCAAATAAAACAATTGAATAAATCGCATCAGTCCACTTGGACTCCACTGCAATGTTTCAAGATTTATCCCATATGAATTATCTCCACTCCAATATGCTATCCATTTTATTAAAAACAACCACCAAAACCTGGAAAGATTTTTCCAACCTTGAACATGAGTTTAGTTTGTGCAGCTGAGTTATCGCATATTAATCTACTCTGCTCTAATGTTAACCTCCTCTGTTCCAATTTCGTGGCACAGAGACGTGGTTGAAGCTGGCTTTGGTTGCTATCTGGGTTCTCTCTGTGTTCTCATCTGTGCTGGTTTGATTGTAAATTTTATGGGAGCTATCACTAATGTTTTGTAGCTCCATGCGAATCCTCCGAGCATTCTCAGCCCGATACTTGGCATTCTGATGATATGATGAATTTCAAATATGAGATCTACCATTTTATAGCAAGAAAACAATGTGAGAATTTGTATGAAATGAATGGCTGGACGACCTCACCTTCAGTTGATCCCGAATACTGTCCAGCTTATGTTCCTGTAAAATACTTACTTTTCAGATTAATAAAACTCAGACAAATGAAATGAACCTATCCTTAAGTTACTGAACTAAATTAAGATGATTACGAGCTCATTGGGATCACTGTGAACTGTAATTAATTACCTCTTGTTGGATCGCCTCTCTCAGCTGAGAAATAACAGCAGCAGTTGTCTTTTCATTAGATCGCAACTGGTTGGTGCATTCCCACAAGACTGTTTCTTCCTGAATTAGTTCGTCAGATAACTGTATCGACTGCGTATCGTCCAGAGACCCTGTTGACAAGAAATAAGAATATAGATATTAAGGAATATCGCTAAACAACACCCTGATGTATTTAACTGGACATAAATGAGGCAGATAGAGATTTTGAAAAAATTATGTGCATGTTTAGGTGGATTTACAGGCGTTGCAATGTTTGACTGTTACGGAAATTTAATACACCCAACAACAAACCGAGCAAATCAAAATTGTAAGAAAACTCTGCAGCAGGTCGCAAAACACTGATCAGCATATAAACAAAGATACTAAGATACTAAGCATGACTACTTTATTGTTTTAATAAATTTTGTGAATAGTTTGTTAGAGATTTTTGAGTGGGCCTAAGCATAATTACCAGGTTCATACAATTTAGGTACGATTAACCTATAATTCAAATGAAGTTTCTATCCTTCAAATGAAGTATAATTCAAATGAAGTTTCTATTCCAGAAAAAAATGAAGTATAATTCAAATGAAGTTTCTATCATTTAAATGAAGTATAATTCAAATGAAGTTTTTATCATTTAAATGAAGTATAATTCAAATGAAGTTTATATTCAAGAAAAAATTTAGGTATGTTGAGTCTAAATTAAGTAGAGATGGTGCATTGGATGTAGTTTGGATGGTTGGGAGGAGGAATGATTCCTAGTTAGTGACATGTTGTTTCCTTAAAATGAATCAATAAGATGCTCTTGTTATGCCTCAACTTCAGCTGCCTCTGCCCAATACCAATACCAAGTTGACTGAACTGGTCTCTACTTCTGCACAGTATCAACTCCCACTTGACTGAGCTGCTTCTCTTTCATAAACCAATAAATTGCATGCCTAATACCAACTAGAAGGAGGTAACATGGATGAGAATTTGAATGACAAGGGTAGCATTATCATTATTGAGGCAACACATAAGAGCAGTAACGAAGCCAGTCACGAAGACAAGGGTAGCATTATCATTATTGAGGCAACACATAAGAGGATTAGTAGAACTCACCTTATGCCCGGAAATTTTTTCGAACTCTTTTCAAATTTATTAAATTTGTTGTTGTGACTGTAAAGAAAATCCTTTTACTACAGGACTTATGGGAAACATTCTGATACAATGACAAGTTCAATTTTTGCTCGTTTTAACAAAAATTGCATCCAAAACGTCTATAGATAACTGTGGACCTTCCGATAAATTGTGAAAACCCTAACCACATAACGTCGACAGATAACTGTGAATCTTCCGATAAGTTATGTAAACCCTAACCACATAACGTCCACTGGATCTTCCGATAAACCCTAATCACAGAAGTCTGAAAACCCTAATCACAGGGTTAATCTGCATACCAGTTAAGCAGCTGTTTCGTACATCGTTCTCTATCTCCTTCATTCGTTTCGACGAAGACTCATATGGTTTCCATATTATCTCTTCATCTATATGATTCTCATCGGCTGCCTGGTATGCTGCTAATACTTTTTCGGCAGTACCTCCAGGTTCGAATCTAACTTCCAGTTTCTAAAATGATACCAATTAACATAAAACATCAACATGATAAACAGTAGTACAATATTGCTGAAGGTAATGAACAAATGTATTACAAATTGTCTCACTCTTTTTCTGGGGAGCATTGGGCCAAACCCATCGTCCGAACTTGATGGCGGGTTTTCTCCAAGAAAATGTGTTCTCAGATTGTGATGGCCTGATTTGAAAACACAGCGTTCTTCCCATATGTCAACCTACACATTTATAGAAAAATTGAATTCATGAAATTATCAGACTACATCTAAAAATACCAACGTCCAAAAATCAGTTATTCATATGTTCTAAGAGAAAACAGTATATACCAGCTTAGAGGCAACTTCCATTCTAACTTGTTCTCCATTTTGATATATATCTTGAAGATATACTGGTAGAACCTGCCAAAATCCATCCACAAATCCATCGCATCCTTTTTTCTCCATGCTGTTAATTAGAATGTCACTCGCAAGATAAAGCAACGAGATTTGGCTCTCTTCGCCTGCATTCTCAAATTCTTTACACCATGTCTCCACTATCGCCTGCGCTCTGGTCCGGTAGAAGATGCACCAATGGGAAACGGCTGATAAAGGCCGATTTATTATTTCGATGTTCTATATAATGTTACAGATTCTACAAGATCTTTCATAAACTAAAGCAAAACTATTTATATATAATATGATAACCTGAATAAAAATCCACACGGATTTATGGGCATTGTCCACAAAAATTTAACTAACTAGACTAAATCTCAGTCACAAACAAATAAATCCTTCTTTTTATGAAAGAAGTAGAGTAAATGCGAGACAGAAACAAGTACCTTCAATGCTCTCTCTCGAGTTATTCAAATTCGTAAGCTTCCCAACCAATAGTTCATTCCAATTGTTGGCCATTGTATTTACCTGCGTACTGTGTGCGTTACCGGTCAACTAAACTAACGATCAAACTGTATTTATTTATGAGGATGAGCAAACTTCTTTGGCGAAAAACATTTTCTTCTTCAAATATATATATATATATAATAATAATATTATTATTATTATTAGTAAATGTCGATTATGATACAATTTGAGTGGGTTTAATGGTTAAGAGTGTGTGTTTCTTTTTTGAAGGTCATACGTTCAATTTAAATCACTAGGAGTTCCTTGTCCCACAAACAAGGAATCTCATACATCAATTTAGTGTCGGACTTGGTTGTGACTGAAAAATAAATTATTATTATATTATTATTATAAAACCATGAATATAATACCGTCCACACCTTATCATACATAGTATTCAATGTTATGTGGTAGGGTGTTTATTATCCACCATAAATGGTGTGTCCTAAAAAAAAGTGAGAGGTTGGTTACTAAGTCATGTTGTTGGGTTAGAACTTGAACACTTAATTGGTGGCGATGATTGTTAAGTCTAATTACATGATCATGCATTTTTTTTTTTAATGAGTATGATTGTTAAATCCAATTAGACTATCATGTATCTATTTTTATTTGTTTTTATGGGTAGTTAGTGAAAAAAAACACAAAAACTATTTACTTGTGTGTATGTGTTATTGGTCAACTAAACTAACCATCAAATTATATTTATTTATGAAGATGACCAAACTTCTTTGGCCAAAAATATTTTCTTCTTGAAAGATATATATATAAATATATATAAGACTTATTAGTAACACGTGTGTCATGGTTGTAAATGCCCACTATGATATAACTTGAGTGGGTCTAATGGTTAAGAGCACGTGTTTCTTCCTTGAAGGTCATAGATTCAATTTAAATCACTAGGGGATCCCTTGTCCCACAAACAAGGGGTCTCATACACCAAAAAATAAATCATTATTGTATTATTATTATAAAACCATGAATATGGTACCCTCCACACCTTATCATACAGAGTATTCAATGCTATGTGGTTGGGTGTTTATTATCCACCCTAAATGGTGTATCCTAAAAAAGGTGAGAGGTTGGTTACTAAGTCATGTTATCTGGTTAGAACTTGACCACTAAATTGGTGGCTATGATTGTTAAGTCTAATTACATGATCATGCATTTTTTTTTAATGGGTATGATTGTTAAGTCCACTTAGACTATCATGTATCTATTTTTATTTGTTTTTATGGGTAGTTAGTTAAAAAAAAAAAACAATTTAACATTAAATTTTAATTAAATGTTAAATTGATATATGATATTCTTTTGTTTATGAGACAAGGAACCTCCTATGTATATCAAATTTAATTAATTAATACTCAAAATATAGTTAAATAAAAGTTATTCAAATTTTCATCATGTCATTGGTGTTGCCTTAAAGTGAGGTTGAGTAGGCATTCACTCTATAAAAATGGCATTGTCTAATTGTTTTAAGTTTTTACCCTTTTCACGGATGACATAAGTCTGGATGAAATCACAAATTTTTATTATTTAAATTGTATTTCTAAATGCATAAACGGATTCATCCCATAGAAAAACCCCGGGGGCACTCAAACTATGCATAAATAACCACTCAAATCTGGAAATATAACAATTTATAATCGGATTTCGAGCAAATATCTACGGAAAAAGGCCAAAACTTAGAACGTTTAGACTACAACTATAAAAAGTGTATGGAAGCTTTGGTTAGTACTCAACACTTACTAAATAAATCTTATTAAAATTAAGTGGAGTTAGATAATCATGTATCTATTTTTATTTGTTTTTATGGGTAGTTAGTTTAAAAAAAAAAAAAAACCACAATTTAAAATTAAAGTTTAATTAAACCCCAAAAAGGTGTATGGAAGCTTTGGTTAGTACTCAACACTTACTTAAATGAATCTTATTAAAGTTAAGTGGAGTTATATAATCATGTATCTATTTTTATTTGTTTTTATGGGTAGTTAGTTAAAAATAAAAATAAAACACAATTTAAAATTAAAGTTTAATTAAACCCCAAATTGATATATAATATTCCTTAGTTTCTGAGACAAGGAACCTCCTATATACATCAAATTTAATTACTTAATACTTAAGGGTATGTGCAAGGTAATGATGGTCTCTTGTTAGTGGCAATGCAAACATGGAAAAACAATAATATGTTAACTTTGAGGGATTATTCAAGGTACTTTTACAATGAATCTGAATATGGTGTAAGAATATGGAACTTAGGAAATTGAATTAGCTTTCGGAATATACAACTTTTATTCATAGAAATTGTGAATAACTAAGTCAAATTTGTTTGTTTTTTTTTTTTTTTTTAATAGTGTTATGTTATTTTTCCAGCAAAATATACTCTATATGTCTTTGTTCATGCAATTGTTGAGTACCTTAACGATGAAATTTCATTGCAAAAACTTGTATAATTGTAGAGAACCCTTTTATCTAGTGTCGTGTTTTTTTTGGAAATTTATAATGTTGATTTTATATATTTTTTAAAATTATTAAAGTCAATATATCCTTGAAATTGCGAGGCCTTTTGTTGATGGAGGATAAGAGAGTGTTAACATGATCAACAGTCCTCTACTGTGGCATATAAATCATTTTAGAAATGGTTAAGCCAGAATTTTTTAATAGATTAAATAAGAGAGGTATGTATTATAGGATTTTGATATATGCGAAGACAAAATTAGATTAAAAATAATACACAATATTAATTAAAAAAAACTATATATCTGGAATCTGCATAGTTGAATCTATCTACGTCTGTAGTTTCATCAACAATTGAATTATGTAGCCTATATAAAAATAACTTAAAAAACAAAGATATAGAGAGGTATTCACAAAAATGGAGGTATTTATCAATTTGCATATCAAACCACTAGGTTTTTCATCCTGAACTCAAAATCTGAGGCAACCATGTTAGCATACACATATGTTAAAGTTGTCAATCCTGCCAAAAAAAATTAAATTCAAAAGAACATGAAAACATTCTTAAGAGTACATATGTGCTCTAGGAATGCACACACATTCCTTATATCGCACATACATTCTAGGAACACACACACGTTCCTAAGAGCATGCACATGCTCTCATATCATATTTCTTATTTTCCATTCCCCCTCCCTTTCTCTCTCTCCTACATCTACTCTTCTCTCCCCCACACTTTGAATCCCCTCCCTCTCTCCCCCCGCTTTATCTCTTTACCTCTCTCTACCCCCCTTACCTCTCTGTCCCACCCTTCCTCTCACTTTCTCTCTCTCTCTACCCCCCTTCCCTCTCTGTCCCCCCCTTCCTCTCACTTTCTCTCTCTCTACCCCTCTTTCTCTCTCTATTCCCTTTCTTTGT
>JASDQU010682085.1:17391-33154 GCA_032191745.1 Picea mariana
CAACCATTCTATCCCAGCTTTTGATTTTCTGCTTGCCCTTGAAACGTCTGTCAGCCTGCAGTTCATCCTACCATAGTGCTGCATGCCCTTTAAGTCTAGTAACAACATGTTTGACCTTCTTATCTTCCTCGACATCCTCATAGTCGAAGTATTTGTCAAGAGCTCTAATCCAATCTAGAAGCTCTTCAACATCCAAGTTTCCCTCATACACTGTAATGTCCATTTTTGCTTTGGCACCTATCCTTGCAACGACCCTGAATAGGCATTCTTCTGCAACATCTTCGACTACAAATTCTTCATTTCCATATTCATTTTCACTTTCAGCCTCGCTGATATCCCCAACGTCAATTGTGTGCCTCTGTGCTATCTCCATAGCATCAAGCTTGGCATGTAATTCATGCATCTCTCTTTCCCTTGCTGGATCATGTATTTGTCTGTCTCTTCTTCTCGACATTTCTCTTTCCTTTGCTGGATTAGGTATTTGCCTATCTCTTATTCTCAGTGACATGGATGTAAAATATCCTCCCTTTTATCTACTACAGAAAGAAAAGAATTTGTTCTAGGCTCTGATACCACAACTGACTCAGACCCCCTTGCCCTTGGGCCAAGATCCGCACAGGATTGTTCTAATTTCTCCATGAGTCGAAGCGATTCCTTCGGTTCCCTGCTGAAACCTTCAACGTATCCACAGGTCCTTTATGTAAAACCCGTTCTGTGTAACTTAACACCAGGCATGAGCCTTACATCTCCATGTGACCACAACCCGGGCCTTAGCGCAAGCATCTCTCGCAACTCACGAGTTTATGAGTTGATGACCCTCAACTCCTCTTTCTCTATTTGTCGATACCCGATATTGCGATATGGGTATGGCTCCTTCCTTGCTAGCACCTCTACAAGCGATCACCGGCTAGGTCTAACTCTAGCACCCCTCGCAACTCGCAACTTTGTGAGTTGGAGCGTTGAGTCCTTGTGCTCCTCCTTTGGGAATCCTCGAGATGCAATAAGTCAACAATAGGTTGACTCCTTCCCAGGTGATGTGGGTCCACCACCTATCACTCGCTTCCATCTTTTCTATGCGCTCTATGTTTGCACCACCTATCAACCACGTGGTCTCCACCTAACAGAAGTGACACGTGTTCGCTCGAGCTCTTAGCGCTCAGCACTTCGTGACTTCTGCAGTCGAAAAGAAGTTCTTTCAACCCTCGAGTTTGCGATACACGATACCACGCGAAGGTTCTGATCCAACGGTTCTCCCATAGCTTGGATCTAATGGTCTGGATCTCCTTCTCTACTCCTCACAACTCGCAACTTCACAAAACCAAGAATTTTGGTTTTCCCTCCAAACTTATGAACTTCGAGTTCACGAAATGATCCAATGACGTGGGTTGAAATGAGATCAACGACTCATATTGACCCTCGCATCCTGGGTGATGGGTTTCACCGGCCTCTAATCACCTTGCAACTCTGCCAAATCCAATGACTCTCACAACTTCGCACTTCCTTCATGAAGACCTTTCACTGTCCATATGGCTCCACTAAATCCTACAGTCCTCGCGACTTCGTGAGCTCTCCACGGAGAATTTTGACCGCCCGATTCACGCTTCAATGACTTATACCCAACGACTCAGTGTTCTCTCTCCTAAACTTAATTTCTATGCAATGGTTTCGATCTCCGTCTCCCTTTGAACACTTCAAAGGCATTATCCCTCCTGAGCTTTCACTTGCAAACTCAAGCCTTCCAAAAAGAGCCTTGCTCCCACTCCTTGCGGTAAACTTTCAAATAACTTCTGGTTATTTGAGTCTTCGACCCTGTGCACTCTTTGCAACAGTGGTCCCTCAACCTTCACCTTAGTTGACAAGTTATAAGGCTTCCAGCAGCCTGTGCACACCTTGCACGGCTCTGTGATTCTCCTGCACTTTTGTGGGTATGAGAACAACAATATCTCTCCTGAGCTTTCTGAGATAGAACTAAGAACCTCGTCAATGCACACCTTGCGGACATTCACTGCACTCCTTGCAGGAATTCTTAGGAAGAGAAACAATTGAAACTCATTCTTCTCCTTTCTCAGACTTCATACATTCAACATGAAATCATACACGCAACACAACATTGAGACAAATGCATAACAGAGAAACAAAACAGCTGTAAACATACCATTCAACAAATGTAAACAGTAAGCATCATAACACCATGAAAATTGAGTCAAATCTTCATATATTAACTCAAGTGATCCTATACATGGGTTCTTCTCTACAACTCTCTACTACATCTCTACAGCTTATGAATTCTGAATGATCATCCTAATGTTACTCCTCTACAATGATACAAGGGTGAGGGTGTCCATATCAGTTTTCCCTCCTACGCTTCTAAACTGTCTAATCTATTAAATCAAATCTACCTACTTTCATTCACTAACTTAAATGCTTATTACATTCTACAGATGAGAGTAATTCCTCCAGATCTGTTCATATCTCCAAGACATAAATGCAAGTACGCTCCTCCTAGCTATTACATTAATGCTTTAGTTTTCAAAATTCAAAAAGTTTTCATAAAAACGTGCCCCTTTTTTCCATTTTCATGTCCAGTTGCTTCTTTTGGCTAGGTGCATGCTTTGGCTTTGTACGATGCTCCTGCATCAATTTATGTTTTACAAACCCCTATGAGGGTATGGACCAAAGTCATATCTAGAAGTCTCTGATCGGCACCATAAAAAAAGTCCCTCACAAGGAAATAAAACTGAAACTAATCATCTGGATTAGCTTGCGACAAAATGCTGCCACAGGCTCTGCAAGATATTCTTTATAAGCCATGAAAATTAATTCATATACAAACAAGAATACATAGACTATCAAGGATAAATCAAACACATTTAAACAAGTTGTTGAAATGTATGATTCAATTTTGAATCCCCCTACCTTCAATAAGACCCTACTGTCATCAAGAGAATTAGGATTTATTGCATTCAGGTTCTTAAAACTTCACTCAAGCATACATAACTCATACATAGGTGTTGTTCGCATATTAAAAGAAAACATAGCAAGTCGTATCTTATCAATATTTTTGCAACATTGCCATCGACCCCATATTTTTCCTTGTCAAAGAAGATATTACCAAACGAATAAGTGGGTTCAACATTCCTTCCACGTTAGCACAAAAAATAATCAATCAAACTCGTGACCAAAAAAAGAGCATGAACAATGTATTTACTAAATTTTGGGTGGGTCATCTTCCACGATAATTTCCAATACACAGGATTCAATACACAACAGTGAAGAGTAATTCGGTGGAGGGGGATGAGCTGATCAAATTGAGGGTTTAGACAAAAGGAGAGCGATAAGATTAATACCTCTACAAAAATTCACATTTATATTCATAGAGATGTTACAAGGACGTGGGCACAATGGGCACAAAAACCAACAAATTAAATGACAAGAAAAGTGTCCATATAGCCCACAAGTAAGGAGCAATGATACACTCATGGAAGAAACCCAAAACAAGAAACCAGAGGCAATGTAGGCTCGAGAGTTTCCCCAACTGTATTATTTCCCACAAGTAAATAAATAACACCATATATAGTAAGATAAATCCACACAACTTTTCAATGCAAATGGTTCAAATACAATGCCACAGAGACCAACACTTAACCATCAATCCATGCACAATCAAAATTTACACATATAATAGCTTTGGAATGCACAGACTATGAGAAAACAAGAGCCAACTGCTGACTTAATTAAAGAGCAGAGAAAAAACTCATGGATGGAAAAGCAAGAAACCCCATACTTGTGTAAAAATTGCTAAGGGGAAACAACCAAGCCTGTATACCTCCTCCACGACCAAGCAAAGCGGAGCGACATCAACCAACAAGAGAAACTGCAAAATGGCTAGGGTGGTAGGATTGAGGTGGGTTAGAGTGATGTGCATTTACTGCACGTCACTTCTATAGTTACATTCTCATTCATGGCTAGTACGAGAAAATCGACTATACAACTCATAACCTATTAAATCCAAATTAATTTAATACAATGCCAAATGCCCCATAGTTTGCCAATATTCAAATTTACAAATTCACTAATCCTTGTCCAAAATTCCCATGTAACACATATATCAAAACCTTGCTAGGGCTACCAAGTCACAACAATACTTCCAATTAAACCAATACGTGCAACACTTGTAGCAAGGGTTCAAGGTGATCACCAAACCATACACCATATACCATATAAAAATTAAAACCGGAGTGTAGGCCCTTCATCAATTTAAAGGCAACATAGTTATGTTTTATGAGAGATAATTAAGACAACCTCATTTCCTCTTTAGTCGCCTTACCCATCATATCCTGTAATTTATTATTTTGACAGGAATTTAAAGCAAATGAACTGTAGAGTTCGTGTCACAACCAAGTCATAGCACATGAAACATAAGTGTTGCTTCTCCGTCATAATCACATAAGTTACAAAAGGGATCCCACCTATTAGTATATTATTAAATATAATTAGATAATAAGGTGTTGCAACCATTTGCAAGCAGGTACCCTATGTTGCACTTTTGAGCATCAACAAGGTGTTTAGTGGAGGTAGGTGGGAGAAGGTTTTTATGGAGGTTTTAACACCAGTGCACATAAGTCAACCATGCACATAAGTGCAAATAAGTCAACCATGCACACCGGTGCTCCTAATTCGACTGTGCACACCGATGCTCTTACAAACTATAATGCTTCGATGCTTAACAAAAAAAGTGCACCAATAACCACTATTAATATAAAATACTAAAATATTGTCAATGCTCCCCTAATAACAAATCACATCAATGCTCCCCAATAACAAAGTGTACCAATGTGCCCCTAATAAAAAAGTGCACTGGTGCTCCAAAACATAACGCCTCGATGCTTTTGATAACCACTATTAATATGTAATACTAAAATATTGTTTTTTTATTTTATTTTATAAGAAATCAAATGCATCGTGGTGCTCCCCAATATCAAAGCATCCCAATTCTCCCCCAATAACAAAGTGCATAGGTTCTCATGATGCTCTCCAATACAAAAGTGCATCGGTGCTCCCTCAATAAGAAATCACACCAGTGCTCCCCCAATAACAAAGCGCACCAGTTCTCCCCCATTAACAAAGCACACCAGTGCTCATGTTCTTGTCAATATCATTGTGGAGTTTAAAATAAAAATAACTTTGTTCACATGTTCAAAAGTGCACAATAAACAATAATGAGGCATTGGTACTTCTATTAATTAATAGAGCATCGATGCTTCTATTAATTAATAGATCACCAATTCTTCTATTAATTTATAGAGCATCGATGCTTCTATTAACCTTATTTAAAAAAAAAATCATAGCTTTTATATCTGATGATTCATGTCTTTATTTGATAGAATATGGCCGATAGAAGTTCAAGGAAAACAACTTATTGTAGTGAACACGATGGTAGCTCATCCCAACAAGAGAACAAGACAAGTTCTTTATGTTGTATTAAAAATTCAATATCTTTGAATTATTTGTAGGTTGAAATTAATGGTGTATGTTAGTTAAGGCATGCCATATAAATTCCAAGGGACAAATGAGGGAAAAACCAATACATGATGATGGGGATATCCAAAAATGTGTACAAGAAGATGGTAAGAGAAATGAACATAATTGCATCGTAGAAGGAGCCATCCCAACAATTACAATGCGCATAACATGTATGTAATCATTGATTTATCCTTTTATGTACATTGAATTTAATTATCGCATGACATACTAATTTTAAATTATTTTGTTGTAGAAAAAAAAATGAAACCCCTTCAACACATAAGACATGACGATGATGGATAAAAGGGTTGATCACAAAGTTTGTGAGTACTTACTTTTTCGATCTTACTTAAAATTTCAACTTTGTTATGATATTTATATTTAAATAATTAATTTAAACTCATCCATGGATGTCTTTTAATAGGTGCTAACATACAAAGAAGATCCAATTGAAGTATTGATAGACATTGGGTTAAGTATGGGTAGTGAGTATATGTTGAAGTATCAAGGTTTAATTGAACAATTTCTAAGTAGCTATGTTTTTTTAACTTCCCTTGTTTTATAATTAATGGAACAACAATAAACCTTTATATTAATTATATTGATTGTGCTTTGTCATGACATATTAAACATGCAGGAAACAAAGTATGGAGTTCATCCAACATAAGAGATTTTGAGAGATGACATGAAGCATGGCTTCAAAAGAATGTGTATTATTTATGAAACAATTGCTGCTGTGGTACACTTTTTGATTTACATAATTATGTATATTATACTATATATAAATGTAGATATACTTATTACACTTTATTTCTATGTTTGTAGATGGAAAATGAAGAGGCGTAACATCAAAAACAAGTTGATCAAGAAAACATTAGGTTAAATAATCAATGTACAATATCGCCTACAAGTGATGAAGAAATTAGGCATGCACATAGCTCAAGCAATGATAGCAATTCAAACTATGTCAAATGACAATCAATATAATTGAATGTTATTGCAAGTTGTATGTTTTGGAATATTTGTCTGTGAAAATCACAGATTTTGCTTAATGTATTCGACATATTGTCCCAATGGCATGAAGACATGTTACCTATGAGTGTAACAATTATACATTGGTTGCATTTTGATTATTGTGGACCTTTATGTTGTCCCATTTTGTATGACAATGTGTCACTTATTCATATATAATAAAATGGGTTTCTTATTCTATTGCATTGTCAAATGTTGTAAAATGTTGTGTTGATGATTAATTAATATATGGATGATTTACATTGTTACAAATAATAGAGGTGTAATCCATTGGATAATGCATTAATGTAATCTTTATATCAAAACACAATAACAAAAATATAAAAATCAATATTATTATTATAACAAATATTTGATTTTGAGATGATTAATTGAAAATTTGTAAAACAAAATAATTAATTAAAATATATACATATTGTTGCACTGCATTCTTTTGAACTCACTAAACAATGCATTTTAATGAGTTATACACATTGGTGCTAAAAATTGTGAGAAAGCAATGTTGCTTTAAATGACATAATGTACGATTATATTTGTGTAATTTCAAATTATTTCAATGTGCATGATTACAATATGCACCAGTGCATGCATAAACATAAAAATCACCAGTGTTTTTTATTTATGCGTGCACACCAATGCTTCCCATTTATGTGTGGGCATTGATGCTTCTCATTTGTGTGTACGCACTGGTGCATTTTGACAACAAAAGCACCGAAAAAAAACCTCCACTACAACCTCCGCCCACCCAATTTTTTTTAGTTATATGGAACATTTGTTAAAACCTCTGCTAAAACCTCCACAACCAATAGAGGAGGTTGTAGTGAAGGTTATTTTAAAATTTTTTCCAAATTTTGTAACACTAAAAACTTCCACAAAATCCTCCGCTAGAAGGTGTTCTCCTTGTAGTGACCCGGGGAACATAAACTTTTAAAATGTCATGCAAAGTATATGCATATTCTTAGGCTTTTGCTTGCTTGGATTTATTGTTCAGTATCATTTTTTTCTTTTTATATTATTTTGGGGGGAAATTACTTTTCTTACTTTCCTTCTTTACATAAATTCAAAAGAAGATGCTAACTATCTAATAAGAAATTATACAGTAGTGTATGCAAATTGCTTCTATAGAAAGTTGCATCAAGACATAAATACAAGCTACAAGAAATATTTACATCAAAGATATAAATGTAAACTGCAGAAAATGATACAATAATTAAAAATATAACTATAGGAAATATAAATGTAATGATACTATGTAACCCATATAAACCTAATTCAACCAATTGCATTGCTGCAAATTAAGTATATAGAACTGGTCTAGACTTTGAAATCTAAATATAATAGGAAACTTAAAACTGAAAAGAATCTTGGTCTACTTGATGCATTAGAGCAAATTCAATTCAAATTAAAACTTATTGACATAACACAATTGCAGAACATAAAATAACTAACATGAATAAATTTATACTAATCAGGTAATGAAATTAATGCTAAATAAGTTGCATACGAAAATGGGATCACCATGGCTATAGAATGGTCCTTGCTCTACAATATGTTGGTTGATCCTTCTGTTAACTCAACTAATCACAGTAGGAACATGATTCAACCAAAAGTAGTTGCAATCAAGAATGATATATTGATATTCAAAATTTCGAACCCCCATAGGTTCTTTTTTCTGTTGCTTTATACAAAATTTTCACAAGTTCTTGGGAAGTTGCTTCCTTTTCTAGGAATTAACTGAAAAATTGTTTCAACTCCTATTTTTCAAAAGAAAATCATATCCTCAAAAATAGATTCGTGTCTTGCTAATTTAATTATTTACATGTCCCACATATTCATTTGACTAAACACAAATTAAATACATAAGAATTTCACCCTTATGAGTAGCGCTCAATGTATTCTATGTGGCTTCGTATGTTTTTTTCCAATGTTTTGTCAACAACCCGAAATAGATCACACCCTCTTGAAAATATTCAGATGTTGACGAGAAACTCTACAACACCAGGGTAGCTCCAATAATTGATATCCCTGCTAAAAAAAAGTCTGTAGCATTTGGCAGATTTGATATTCTGAACTTCAACTGATGAGAAATTCTGCAGCTCTTGAAAAATAACAAAATATACAATTTTCTTCCTGAATCTTGTATTAAATTTTTTTAGCAACCTAAATGCATAAATCATGTGTCCACATTCCTTTCCTAATAAAATCATTTATTTAATATAAAAAATCAACCCAAAGATTCAAGCTATTCAGGAAAGGAAAATAGGTAGAAATGGTAGATAATGGATAAGAAATGGTTAAGTTGCTCAATTGGGAAGGATAATGAAGAAATTGAAGGGAAATAAAAAGGGCAATTGCCATGCTCATCATTTGTATCACCAGATGGAGTATGTGTTGCTTATGTAGCATTCCATTCTAGTTTTTTTATGTAGCATTCCATCATTTTTCACTCCATAGAGGACATTGTTGGGTATGTGTTATATTCTTTGCAGAACTAGCTTTAGTGTCTACTACGTTGCACCGAGCGCGCAGGGGGGTTTGAGGGAAGCACCCATGAGATTTTTTTCCTTGGGAAACATGTCACAGTTTTACCTTATTTTTCGCGTCGCCTCAATTTTCATGTCCATTGTTGGGTGGTTTTTTGGCACATGGTTTTTGCTGATGGTTTTCTATTTCCGGTTAAGGAATTAGTGTTGTTGACTATCTAGGTCATTGGGTTATGGTTTTGGATGTCATTGAATCCTATATATATATTGTATTGCAAACAATGTATGATTGTGAATGAATATAGAATATGCTGGTTTTCCCGGTTTGGGTTTGCAGGGGAAAATATCTGTGTAATGTGTGTATTTTCCATTGTATCTTTTCTGTTCTTTTAATGAAAATTTGTTTGTAGTAAATATTGTACAAGGTTAAAATCTACATTTGGTATCAAAGCTTTGTTGGCTTCAGGGGAACACCTTTGTGGTCAAGGTTTTGGATCGGGACTGTGATAAGCCTTTTTACAGAGGGAGATATGTGGTATTGATTCTTTAGGTGAAGAGAAATGGTGAGAAGTTCGAAAATGGAGATCAAGAAGTTTAATGGGAAAATTTTTGAGCTGTGGAAGCTCAAGATGAAAGATATTCTAGTTGAAAGAGATCAGTGGATCACAATGGATCTAGGTACTGCACCTACATGAACTTCAAAAGATGACTGGAAAATTTTGGATCGAAAGGCGAAGAGCACAATCCGACTGTGTCTCTTAGATTCAATATTTTTGAATGTGTCAGAGGAAGATACAACCAAGGATTTATGGGATAAGTTGGGTAATTTGTATCATTCTAAGTTCATAGTAAATAAACTATTCCTGAGAAATAAGTTGTATGACCTAAGGATGAGAGATGAAGACTCAGTGGCAGAGCATTTGAACGCCTTCAATACTGTGGTAAGTCAGTTAGTATCTGTTAAGATTAAAAATTCAGATGAAGATAAGTGTATCAGTTTACTATGCTCTTTACCAGAATCGTGGGATAGTCTGGTTGTGGCCATAGGTAGTAATAAAACTACCTTGAAGTTTGATGAAGTGGTCTCATCCTTGTTGTCGGAGGAGATGAGACAAAAGAACATGGAAGGACATAACACATATGCATTATTTTTAAGAGGACACTCCCAAGAAAGAAATAGATCTAAGTCCTCAAGTGGGAGATCTAAGTCTAAGGGAAGATCTAAGTCTCCTGGAAATTTTGTAAAGGTATGTTGGAGATGTGGAAAAGGAGGCCACTACAAGAAGCAATGTAGATCCAAAGTTGAGAAAAAGAAGGGATCTGAAGAAACTCCTTCTACATAAGAAAAGACCTCCAAGGAAGAAGGAGGGGATGTGTACTTGGCTTATTCAAGAACACATGCAAATCATGAGGCATGGTTGGTTGACTTAGGTGAATCCTCTCATATGACTCCCCACATGGAGTGGTTCTGTGAATATTAAAGGTATGATGGAGGTAATGTTTTTCTAGGTGATGACTCGACAACCAAAATCATAGGTCAAAGAAAAGTCAAGTTGAGGCTAATAGATGGAAGGATTAGAAAAATACATAGTGTTATGCACATCCCATGATTGGAAAAAAAATTGATTTTTGTAAGAAAAATGGACGATGCAGGGGTAAAAACAATATTTGAAAAGGAAACCTGCATGATGGTTTGAGGAGCAATGGTGTTGTTGAAGAGAGTTCAATTTGGAAGTCTGTATAAGCTGCAAGGAAGCACTATTAGTGATGGGTGTAATAGTTCCATTGTTCCTGATATTGGAGTTGAAGAAGGAATAACTCCTACAATCTCTGGAGAAAAGGTTATGTTGTGGCATCAAATACTGGGGCATATCAGAGAGAAGGTTCTTCGAATACTACACGATAAAGGCATTGTTGAAGGTATGTCTAATTGCTCTCTGGATTTTTATTTTTGTGAACATTGTGTATATGGGAAGAAAAATTGGGTAAGATTCCCCTCTGGTGCAACAAGGGAAGAAGGAATTTTACATCTAGTTCATAATGATGTGTTTGGACCTGTGTCAGTTCCATCATTTGGAAAATCTATGTACTATGTCTCATTTATAGATGACTTCTCAAGGAATACTTGGATATATTTCCTCAGAAAGAAATCTGAAGTCTTTGACAGGCTTAAAGAGTTTAAGGCTCTTGATGAGAATCAAACTGAGAAAAGAATTAAGGTGGTGAGCACAGATAATGGTGGAGAGTTCCATCTAAATGAATTTGAAGAATGCTGCAAGAAGTGTGGTATAGCAAGGAATAAGACTACTCCATATACACCTCAGTATAATGGAGTTGTAGAAAGGATGAACAAGACACTGATGGAAAAAGAAAGGTGCATGCTCAGTGGTGCCGGGTTAGGGAAAGAATTCTAGGTAGAGGCAGTGGATACTGCATGTTACCTGGTCAACAGATCACCCTCATTAGCATTGGATGAGGGTGATTTTGGTGATATTTTTTCTCTTGTTGCCAAGTTAACTTCTATAATATTTATGTTATATGTTGTTTCTCCTTTTGAATTTGAAGTAGAACAAATGGATGTGAAGACAACATTCCTACATGGGGATACAAAAGAAGAAATCTCTATGAAGCAGCCGGAAGGCTTTGTTGTAAAGGGAAAGAAGGAGCTAGTATGCAAGTTGAAAAAGTCCATGTATGGTTTAACACAATCACCAAGAATGTGGTATCAAAAATTTGATACTTATATGTTGGGACTTGGATTCACAAGAAGCAAAAAGGATCATTGTGCGTATTTTAAATTAATTGGTGATAATTTGATTTATTTGTTCTTGTATGTGGATGACATGTTGCTGATAGGAAACAACAAGGAGATTATCCAGGATGTGAAAATTCAGTTGTCCTCTAAATTTGACATGAAGGATCTCGGTGCTTCAAATTTCATTTTGGGAATGGAATTTAAAAGAGATCGAAAAAAGAGGAAACTTTGGTTAAATCAGAGAAAATATGTCGAGAAAATATTGTAGAGGTTTAATATGCAGGAATGTAAACCAGTCAAGGTCCGTATTCCTGTTGGTGTAAAGTTATTTGTAGATCAGTGTCTCAATACACAAGAAGAGGAGGAGGACATGTATCATGTTCCATATGCGAGTGCAATTGGCAGTTTGATGTATGCAATGGTCTATACTAGACCAGACATTGCACATGCAGTGGGATTTTTGAGCATGTATATGTCAAAACTAGGAAAGGAGCATTGGACAATAGTAAAAAGGGGTTTCAAGTATTTGCATGGAACTTCTAGCTATGGATTGTGCTACCAAGAAAGACTAGGATTGGACAAAGTGTTTGACATACATGGCTTTGTGGATGCAGACTGGGTTGGAGATCTGGATCGTAGGATATCTACAAGTGGGTATGTGTTTAACCTGTTTGGAAGAGCAATCGGTTGGATGAGAAAAAGGCAGGTTGTAGTGGCACTTTCAACTACAGAAGCTGAATACATGGCAGCCACTTATGAAAGTAAGGAAGAAGTATGGTTACAAATATTGTGTTCAGGTATTGGGTTGGTACAACAAGTTGTAAGGATAGATTGTGATAGTCAGAGTGCAATTTTTCTGGTGAAGAACCTGGCTTATCATTCAAAGAAAAAGAATATTGATATTCAATNAATATCACTTTGTGAGAGACATGGTTGAAGAAAAGAAAGTGTTGCTGATGAAGGTGGACACTTTGAAGAATGTTGTAGATTCATTAACAAAATATGTGAGCACTGAGAAGTTCTCTTGGTGTAGAGGATCCATTGGCATTGCTACCCTGGATTGTTGACTATGTAACCCTGTAACCCCCTATATGCAAAGAAAACAACAAGTGGGAGAATGTTGGGTAAGTGTTATATTCTTTTCCTCGGTAAATGTGTCACATTTTTGCCTCATTTTTCATGTCACCTCAATTTTCGTGTCCATTGTTGGGCAATTTTTTGGCACATGGTTTTTTCCGATAGTTTTCCATTTCCGGTTAATGAATTAGGGTTGTTGACTAATCCAGGTCATGGGTTAGGGTTTTGGATGTTGATGGATCCTATATGTATATTTTATTGTAAACAATGTATGATTTTGAATGAATATAGAATATGTTGGTTTTCCCAGTTTGGGTTTCCAGGGGAAAAATATCTGTGTAATGTGTGTATTTTCTATTGTATCTTTTCTATTCTTTTACTTAAAATATGTTTGCATTAAATATTGTACAAGTTTAAAAGCTACAGATATATCACACATTTAGGCAACTCGGGAGAATGAATATCTTGTTGTAGTGACTACATTGGAGGGTTGGGGGGAAGGCAAGATTCGTGAAATGACTAGAAATGTTGTCTTTCCTGTTAAATTTAAGTGCATATTCTTCAAGCATTTCATAAATGAAGTACAATTTAAGATACTAGTTATCAAATGGATTGAACAATACTGAGTGCTCTAGGAATTAGGGAGTGTGCAAGATTATTTCCTTTTGGACATGTCTATTATCAAGATTTTTGTCCACTCACTATAGTACATACGACCATAGTGATTTTTGATTATTTTGAATTGTGTCTTGGTATGCAAGAGAAAGGTTATGTATAATTGTATAAGAACATGAAAACAAGGCATTTGTGTAATAAAAAATTATAATTGTTATCACATTACAAATTGAGGTTTAATGCACCTTTATATACTTGAGAAGGTGTGAAGGTATATTCATCCCATATTAACATAAAAAGGGTAAGAATTATTTTAATTATAAGCACAAACATGTTTCATGTTATCATTATCATGCATTACAATTATTTTTGTCAAAATAATAACAAAATTAATAAATGTCTTGAATGCAGGAAATAGTGAGAACTAAGAACATGCAAAAAATGCAATTCACTATGGCAACAATGAGAGTATTAAATCTAGATGATATAGAACATGAAATGATCAAAGTAGTGCAAGATCACAATGAAGAATCTTTCACAAATACAATGTTAAATCTAGGAGAAGGCACTGTGGGCCCATCATCATAATGAGGATCATTAATTTATTATTATCTCTCACCCTTGTGACCCTTGAAATTCCTTTGAAAGGGGCCTAAGGGAAATATCTAATAATTTAAAAGGGATCCTTCGAAAGGAAAAAATGTATTAATCGATATATTTAGGGAAAAGTGTCAAATGTAAAATAATACCCTCATGAAATGTAACTTATGTAATATTGAAAAGAAAAGGGGGAACTTCTTAACTAAAACCCTAAATTGTCACATGGTAAGAGAAACAAGAAAATGCGGTTACGAGAAAATCTCTATAAATATTAATTTTCTAGACTAAGAAGAGGCCTTTTCCCCTTATATATGGAGGTTATTTTTCTATGAGAAGAGATCACTAATTCCTCTTCCTTTCTAGTGTAATTTACCTTTTATTTCTTAATGAGAGAAGCCATTGCTAGCCAAGTTTACTGATAAATATTTATGTTATGCTTTGAATTTATTACATAATATTCTTGTTTTTCATTGGTGCATCGGTTGTGGGAATGGTATATTTATATGGTAGACTAATCTCATAAATTGGTATTTATTCATGCTTTCTTTTTTTTTTTTTGGTATTTTGGCTGGTTTGAGTATAGAACTATTACTTTCCATTGTGCCTGTAGGCTATCCTTAGCTTGTTGTTAGTAATTTGAGGTTTATGTGAGAGTATTTTCGTAAACTATTTCCATAATATTTTCTTTTATTTAATTTGATTAGTTCTATGCTCTTATCATTTTGGTTAGGTTAAGTTAGTTTGGATATGAGGCTATAACTTTCAGTCTTAACTATATACCATTCTCAATGGGTTGGTAGTGACTATGAAGTTGTGTGATATCCAACTAATTCCTTGTTATTGACTACACATATTTATGTTTGCTTAGTATCTTTATTTTTTATTTTGATTAGATGAGGGAATTGTTAATTTTCATGTTAGCTTAATTTCATTTCATTAATTGCTTTAAAAAACCTTAAATGGTGAACTAGATCACAATTGGTAAACCCCAAAATAGTAATGGCCATTAGGATATAATTTGGATGGTTTTTCCTACACCAAATAGGAAAGACTCTAATTGGGCCTCTTTTCTAGGGATAACCCCTCCTATTGATGTTAGGCTATTTCCCTTGTCAACAACCAACAAACCCAATAATAGGAATCAAGGTTTCTAGCATCCCTTACCTATACCTACTAAACCATGGGAGAGCATCTCCATGGCTTTTATAGGTGGTTTTCTAAGAACTAGGAGGGGACACAACCATATATTTGTGGTAGTTCACAAATTTAGTAATATGTGCATTCTCAAGCCTTGTAAAAAGACCATCGATGGACAAGATGTTAAAATCATGTTCTTTGAAAAGGTCTGGGTGCACTTTAGGATACTAAAGAGCATCATCTTAGATAGAGATACCAAATTTATTCATGACTTTTGGACTATAGATAGAAAGGATGAGCAATGGAAGCCACCATAGGATAATTATTGAAAGCTAAAAGATTAATTGTTAAGATCATGCAAATCCATTTGCAAGTATAAGAGACATTGAATAAGTCACATGAAAAGTACAAGGCCTAGCATGTGTTGATACTTAGAGGGGGGTGAATCAATATCAAGTGCAATTTAAAACCATTCAACTATATCCAATGAGAAATGAACAATAGTATAAGAGTTACACCAATACACCACAATACACCATGC
>JASDQU010682085.1:41986-52803 GCA_032191745.1 Picea mariana
GAGAAACGCTCTATTACAATAATTCTCAAGGCAAAGATTCTCATGCCTCCTACTCTTATTTATACTAATTCTATCTTCTAAAGAACATTCTAGAGGAAGATCTTTTTAGAATCAGAAGCTTCTATTAGGTCTTCTTACATTGACTTGTTCACATTTATTAAATAGGCCTTATTAACTAATGTCGATCTTTATTACATGGAAAACATATTATTCTACCTACATGAAGGGTTAGGGAGGCAATTAGGTCCCTAACATTAGGGGCATATCTATTTTGGTGATTTGGGGTCCTTAAAATTTAAAATCTTGTTTGGGGAACTAAATGGCCATTTTGGGTCAAAAGTTTGTAGACATAATCTATAGCCTCTCAATACTATTATACACATTGAGAGCTTTCTAACTATGCAAATATCACCTCAATTGGAGTTCATATCAGGAAGTTATGTCTCTTGCAAGTTGGGCTATGATTTTGACCACCATGGTACTAAGTGGATGCCACATCATCTCCCATTACTCACACACGTGGAGCTAGTCACATGTGGACTTTCAAGAAGCAGGGTCCAAAATCCTAATCCTAATTGGGTGTTGAGGCATGTGAAAACACTAGCACTAACCCTACATGGCTATCAAGACATGCTAAATATTGGGCTATGAGGAAAGGAAGGGGTTCCATTCTTGTTGTCTTAATTACTATTCCATAGTTTAAAAAAGAAAGGGAGTGGGATATTGGATAAGAACAGACGAAGTATAATACTTTGTAGCAGTGATACAAGGCACAATGTCAATTGAAACTCCATAATGAGTTCACCTTTCTTTGTATTTGCAATTTATATTTGAGAAGAAAATAACAAGGCGTAATCATTACCTTCTAGCTTGGTTTTCCCATATTGGGTTTCCTAGGATACATCTTGTGTTCATTGTGTGGATGACATGGTATTTGTTTTAGCTTCTTTTATTTTAGAATTAACTTATTTTCAATATTTTGGTTGCTAAGATAGTAATATTAAATCTTAATTTTAAGTAAAACACTACATCACAAAGATTTTTTAGAAACTTGCAAGATCTATTGTGGTGTATTATTCCATTGGAATATCCATGACAATTTACGGATCAATGATGAAAAACATTATGGGTGCACCCAATTGAAGGTATAATGAAGTGGTTATAGTGACTTGATCTAGGTAATGAAATTGAAGGGATGATGCACTATCTATTTTAGATACCACCCAAAACCTATGGGAAAGTTACCTAGGTAGAATTCCTAAAAAATACCATTAAGTTATTGATCTAGGAGGATCTAAGGAATGTTCATAAATGTCTAGGAGGATCCAGAATGCTCCCAGAGGTCCCAGGGGGGTCCATAAAAGCTCAGAATTTAAATGTCTCAAATGATCATGAAAATGACATCAATGCATATATATCATCGTTATCTTTCCAATGATGCAAATGGTAAGTCAAATGGAGCTCGTATGAAAAAGTTATGAGCAGTCAAAGTTTAGTCAAATCAGTGAAAAAGTCAAAGTAGGGTTCCATGTGGCACCACCAGAGGGTGACACATGGCATGATGATGTGGCATAGGTGTTAGTATAGGCTGACGTGGTAGGCAGGCAAGATGAACCAGGTCTTGACATGTGGCACACTAGTGGATTAGTCTGGTATTGACACGTGGCATAGGTCAGCCAATGAGAGGTTTGCACATGGAAACCTCCCATTGTCCTATAATGGTTAGAGTTATGTAAAATTATAGAGTTAGAGGGGGTCAAACCCATGACCTCCATAACCTCCCAAAGTATTAACAAAGCCTCCATTACCATCGCACCACTCTAATGTTTCTTAACATTACACGTTGAAATGCTTTATTTAAATTAAGTTAAAGTTCCATTTTGGGGGAAAAGGGGGCCAAGGGATAGCCCTAACCTCTGGTTTATATGTATTTCCATGCGACCAATACCTAAGTCATGGGGGGCCTAAAGAACTTTGAACCGTCGTAACCATATAATATATAGTTATATACCATATATAACCAACAAAAATGAAATATACCATATAGGATTTGTGGGTTTTGAACCCCGGACCTTTCGCCCAACCAACAACTTACCATAACCTATGCCAACCACTATGCCAAATATAGAATTTGTTACAACAAATCCAAACAAATTGCATTTATTAAGATGTCGACATTAGCGTGGAGTTCAGGTACGGTTGGGGGGCCAGGCCCTATATATTGGGCATGGATCCCATTACATGAAACACATATCAAGTTGCACAGATATTGATGCAGGGCACATATTCTGAGGTAGTACACACTGCATAAAAGTATGTGCAAGAAAAGTCTAGTTTATGTGTTGCATGGAAAAGCACGCCATAAGGTATATTTTCCACACCTAGGCAAGTTTATACTCCTTGGAATCGTTTTTCTGCAAGGATCATAAATTTGAAGTTTTTTTTGTGATAAGAGGTCATTTGTAAAAGTATTAGTCCGAATTTCCATTAATGAGCTCTTAGCGCATTGTTTTGTGTGCCGAAAAGGGTGAAATTGAGCCTGTTTGAAATTTGGTTGACTTTATAGTCAAATTTCTCAGAATTTTGCAAGGATTTCAATGGTGTACCTATTTTCTTGTTTTGAGTAGTGGATTTAAAGATAATCCGTAAAAAAAATTATTTGCAAGCCCACATTGTAATGTAATATGGTATTTTGAGATGATGAAGAATAGTCTTGTATCTAGAAAGCGACTTTGAAGATGAAGTGACATATGTCATCCATATACATAATTTGAGTTATTTTATTTTTTGTTGTATTATTTCATCATTCTTCAAGATTATTCATCAGTATTAATGAAGTTTATGGACAAGTATTCATATTCACATATGTTTTTGCAAATAGTCAAGCAATCATTTATATTTCGAGTCTAGTCAGATGTTTTTGTGTATTTAAGAGTTGTTTTTACATCTAAGGATTTTCATATCAAGTTGGTATCATAGCTGGTTTGACGTTTATTTACAAGTGAATGCTTACGAGGTCCAAATCTAAGTGAGGTGAAGGCAAACTTGTAAGTTGTAATCCTGAAATTGGTTCAAGGGGCTTCACTCGAAGAGGAGAAATGGAGCATGAATAATTTATGTATGAGGATGATAAGGAATTTCAAAGGATTTTCCTTGAGATGACAAATATGGTTAAGGAATTGTGGGAAGACCTAGAAAGAAGGAGAACAAATCCTCATCAAAATGAAGGTGGTCCAGTTGAAACAATGGTAAAAGATGAAGGAGAAGGAGAAGGTGAAAAACCTCCAGGATCTCCTTCGTCCCCATCATCATCATCATCATCCTCATCCTCATCATCTTCTTCCAATGAGAGTGAACATTATTCTCATAAGAGGACAAAGTGTTCTAAGAAGTCTTTTGATTCTCATGATCTACCTTTATTAAAGCTAGATGTAAAGTTTGATTTGCCTACTTGTGATGGAGAGTTGAATGCAAAGAAGTTGGATAATTGGGTCAAACAGATTGAAGTGTATTGTAGGGTACAAAAAATCATATAGGATACTTCAAGGATACAGTTGGATACTTTTCTTCTAAGCGACACAACCTTGATATGGTGGGAGAGTCGGACACGAGTTGATCTTATTCAACATGGTAAAGTCATTTATTTCTGGATTGAATTTATTGTTTCATTAAGAAATAAATTTTATCAATTAGCTTATATGCAAACATCAATGATTGCTTGGCAACATCTGAGAGAAGGAAAAAGGGGAAAATTATCAAGCTTATACACATGAATTTAAGAGGAAGGCATTGTCTTTGGGAATTCCATTACATACTCCTGAGAGTCTTCTAAAGTATATTGGTAGTATACTCTCATATCTTTGTCATACTATATTGATGTTTAATCCTACTAATATTGAAAAAGTATCAGTACAAGCTACACATCTTGAAGCCAACAAAGGAAAACATGTTGTTTAAGATGTTTCAAAGGAGCCACATGAATTCGAGGAGAAGTAGAAGGGAAAATGGTAGAATAAGAAGACAACTACAATAGAGAAGGATGAAGAGAAAAAGCCTACATGTTCTCCCTACAAGAAGAAAGGACATGATGAGAAGCATCGTTGGAAGATGCATCCAGAATTGAAGCTAGAGTGGGCTCAGCTTAGGAAGGGTAAACAAAAGACCATGACCATGGTGCAACGTCTTGGATCAGATTCTGAGGACGAAACCAAGGTTGCAACTATGAGCATCAAAGGTAAATCTTATGTTGCAAGTTTCAGTTTGCGCATTTCTTATACAAAGTCTAAAGTAATCCCTGATGGAATATAAAGAGAAGAATTGTTTCATTTGCGAGTTATCTCAAAGAATACTAATATTGATACACTTGTTGATAGTGGATCACAAGTGAATCTTATTTCATACCAAGTTGTTCATAAATTGGGATTCAAAACTAGGCCTCATATGAGACTATATCCTTTGGGTTGGATTTGTGATAATTCTCAGGTACATGTAACTAAGCAATGAAAGTTACAGTTTACGATCACATCTGGTTTCATTGATGAGGTAGAGTTAGACGTTGTTCCACACGACACTTGCAGGATGGTTTTCAGAAGTCCATACTTTTATGACAGGAAGGCCATTTTCTACAGGGGGAAAATAAGTATCATCTTTTCAAGGATGGGATTGAGTTCACTGTGAGAGCTCATCAGATGAAGACGAATTTGACAGTTTTCACTACAGGGAACATGCTAGCTAATTCTAATATCCAGGATCTAGACTTACAGCCTACAATTGAAAGCATAACATGTCCTTTGGTTGATGTCGTTACTGTTAAGAAGTGAATATATGTTGATGTTGCATTCTCTTTCACATCTATATATTCAATTTTGTTGTTCATTTTATTACTAATCAGTGGAGTATGGTTGGCTACTGCAATAATGAATGGAAAAGTTTTTGAATTTAAGGGAATGGTTAACTTGGTCAACAATGTTGTTTAAGTCTTCATTATGGTTGTGATGAGTTAGGTTCTCGTTATCCAAGTAGGAAAGTTGGATGATATTGCACAAGTGAGGAGAAATCATTCTCACTCCATTTATGAATGATCCATACTTTTGGAGGTCCAAAAGTTCTTAAGTGGGGAGGTGTGATCCAGGAGGATCTAAGGAACACTCATAGAGGTCCAGGAGGATCTGGAATGCTCACAAAGGTCCTAGGGGGTCCATAAAAGATCAAAATTTGACCGTCTCAAATGATCATGAAAATTACATCAATGCATAGAGCTCATCGTTATCTTTCCAACGACACAAACAACAAGTCAAACTGAGCTCGTATCCAAAAGTTACGAGTATTCAAAGTTTAGTCAAATCAACGAAAAAGTCAAAGAAGGGTGCCATGTGGTACCACTAGAGGGTGACATGTGGCATGTTGATGTGGCATAAGTGATAGTATAGGCTGATGTGGCAGGAAGGTAAGACCAATCAGGTCTTGACATGTGGCACACTAGAGTCTGGTATTGACATGTGGCATAGGTTAGTCAATGAGAGGATGCCACGTGGCAGCCTCCCATTAGCCTATAATGGTTAGAGTTATGTAAAAATATGGAGTTGGTGAGGGTCAAACCCGTGACCTCCATAACCTCCCAAAGTCTTAACAAAGCCTCCATTACCATCACACCACCCTAATGTTTCTTAACATTACATGTTGTAATATTTTATTTAAATTGAGTTAAAGTTCCATTTTGGGGGGAAAAGGGGTTGAGGGCTAGCTCTAGGCCCTATTTTATATGTATTTCCATGCGACCAATACCTAAGTTGCAGGGGGCCTAAAAAACTTTGAACTGTCATAACCATATAATATATGGTTATATACTATATATATATAAAAAAAATGAAATATGCCAGATATATAAGATCCACGGGTTTTGAACCCTTCGCCCAACCAATGACTTACCATAACCTTCACCAACCACTATGCCAAATATAACATTTGTTACAACAACTCCAAACGAATTACATTTATTAAGATGTCAACGTCAACGTGGAGTTCGGGTACGGTTGGGGGCCCACACCCAATTTATTGGGCACAGATCTCAACACATGACACACATCCATATGCATGGAACATATTTCGAGGTAGTACAGAGTGCATAGAAGTACGTGCAGGAAAAGCCTAGTTTATATGTTGCATGGAAAAGTGTGCCATAAGGTATATTGTCCACACCTAGGCAAGTTTATACTCGTTGGATTTGTTTTTCCACAAGGATCATGAAGTTGAATTCTGTTTTGTGATCAGAGGTCATTTTTAGTAATCTTAGTCCAAATTGCCAGTAATGAGCTCTTAGTGCATTGTTTTGCATGTCGAAGAGGGCGAAATTGAGCTTGTTCAAAATTTGGTCGACTTTATAGTCAAATATCTCATAGTTTCACAAGGATTTCAATGGTGTACTTATTTTCTTGTTTTGAGTAGTGGATTTAAAGATAATCCATTAATTTTTTTATTTGCAAGCCCATACTGTAATGTAATCTAGTATTTTGAGATGATGAAGAATAGTCTTGTATCTAGAAAGGGACTTTGAATATGAAGTGACATATGTCATCCATATATGTAATTTGAGTTCTTTTATTTTTTGTTGTATTATCTCATCATTCTTCAAGATTATTCATCAGTATTAATGAAGTTTATGGACAAGTAAGCACATTCACATGTGTTTTTGCAAATAATCAAGCGATCATTTATATTTTGAATCTGGTCGGATGTTTATGTGAATTTAAGAGTTGTTTTTACATCTAAGGATTTTCGAATCAGTTACCTCTTTGTGATGAAATATCAAGGAAATAATCATTTGTCAGGCGTTTTCATTGGGCAGTGAAGTATGGCCCGATGAATCTCACTATAAAAACCTCAAAATGAAGGCATCACCCTAAATAACATGCCAGCTTAGTGAAGTCCCCTAACACAAATTCACCCATTAATTAAGTGTGAGGAGGGATCTCGAACACTGAGTTTGACCTAGTGTTTTATGCATGTATGAAATGAACTTTCTAGGTGAGTTTTATTCACTATTAAAGTGCTTACTCTCAATGTATAAACTTCTAAGTTGCAATGTATGGTGACCTTGGATCATTGACCTCTCTATCCTATTTCAAATGTCCTACTCTAAATTGAATGTAAAATTTCTCTAACCAATTAATGAAGTCACTTTTATATGGAGATGTTTATTTTGCTATCTTAGTAGGTGACATGAATCAACTACATAGTTCTTAGGTGTGGATGGTGTGCCTACATAATATGTATTTTTTGAATACAAAAAGATGAGAATTATAATGTCCAAAATTAACCAAAAGTAAGTAGGATAGTATGAAAACTCTATCCTCTTTTGATTCACCCGTATTGCTTAAGAGAGTAAGGCAAAGAACATACTTAGTTTGACAAGATGGGTCCCCCAAACCCAAAATTCCTAAAACAATTAGAAACAATTTAGTTCCAATTAATCGACAAGAACAATCATGCATAAAACAAAATTAATATAGTTAAAATTCAATTCGACGTGTTCTAAATAAATAAAAAAAGTCAAATTTTCATATAATGTTGTGTCCAAGAATAATGAAATTTAAAATCAAGTTATTAAGTTAACCTTGGAAAGCAAGGTAGTTAAAAAAATTAATGGAAAACTAAAAATTGTTCTCAACCACATGAGTTTAAATCGACAGACAGAGTGCAAAATTATGGTAGACTATGTAGGGAAGCAAGTTTTTAATTTATATAGCTTTTTATAGTTACTAAATAACACAACTATTGAAACTAAGTCCTATGCACTTGTGTTAAAGCATTTTTGGGCATGCAAAATACTTTAAAAATGAAGACTTTTTTGGCTTCACAATTAAGGGTTGAGGTAACTAGAGAGTTCACTCCACAATGGTCTGTGATTGGGTGTTGAATGATTCACTAATGCCTCTGATCCAACCAAAGGAAGAAATAATGGATTTCTTCCCTAGTGGAGTGACTATTATACTATGGGTTATTTAGTGCTAGTGTGTACCAAATAAGCTCAACCAATGGGTTGAAGCGATTGGTGAAAATAGAAAGTAGAGAGATACAAGTTTGATTTGTTAAATTCTATTTAGTTCATTCCCTTAATGTGAAAATAACAAAAAATATGAATAATAAATGAAATAGACCTTAAGAGGTTGCTTCTTCATGAACTGATTGTTGATTGTAGAGAGAGAGAAGGTAGATCCACACATTTAAGAGCTTTGTTTATGATGTTGCAATAAAAAACAAACAAGAAAACCATAGTACAAAATCTTCATAATATTGGTAGCTTAGAAATAGAGTTTATGAGAAGATATAATAACAATTGAAATTTGTATTTTAATTAGGGGGAAGAGAACCCAAAACTTTGTATTAATTATGAAAATGGGGAAGAAAATTGCATAAATAATGTTGTCACCTAGGAGGAGCCATGAAGATTCTGTTTTTGGGAGGGTCGTGTCCTCTTTGAGGTTTTCTCTTTTTGCAATATAGTGGTAGATAGAAGAAAACCCCTTCCTTTGTGAAGGAAGAGATGTTCAACACCAATACCAATGATTGGAAATGAATATATATAGTGTTAATGATTGAATCTAGGAATACACTAGTGCAACACAACTTTACATTCATTGAACTCCCCTAACTAATGAGAAACCCTTGTATTTATAAGTTTTTTTTGGCGAATGCATTGCATGTGAAGTGGAGATGTTTCCCATGTCAATCCATGCAATTTCCTTGATAACTCTAGTACATCATCATAACTAGTAGAAAACTTGAGCTCTTGAGATTTTCCTAGCTTCCAAGTGTGCATGGAAACAACTAGATCATGTAATTTTATGCACTAGTGCAATACAAGAAGACTACAAAAGTATCTAAGTATCACTAATACACCATGCACAACCTATATAATTGATGAGTCGTGCAATCATAAGTTTAGTGAACTACATGATTTGACTTTGGTTCTCCATAGATACATGAGGTATTTCTCATTTTTTAGTGCTTCATTGACTTCATTGTGTTCGTAAGTGGTCATAACTAACATTTTCAGTGGAAACCATTTCATTTGCACAAGAGGACAAAAATGGTGTGAGAACATTATTTAACAAAATTTTCTAGAATTGTGTTTGCTACACCCTCTCTTGAATTAATTTTTCCATAGGGGTCATAAGATAATGGTTTTTTGAAAGTTTATTTGATTATAGTTAAGATTAAGTAAGTAATTTTAAGGGTTGTTTGCTTATTGTGGTAACATTTGTGTGCAAGGAATGATATGTGATATTATTGAAATAACAAATATGAAAAGTGCGTAGAAACAAGTATGAATACCCTATTGTCAATTTCAATTTCTTTTAATTACGTTCAATTGAATAAAGTAACAAAAAATAGAAAAATAAAGTTTGACAGGAAAATTTTAACATGTAGCACAACACCTCCCAAGCAAGTAAACACCTCAAAAACCACAGTTTTGACACAACTGCACAAAAAACTAGAAACCTGGGTGTACCTACGATACTATGTGTTCATACATCTATGCAATTACCTCAACAATACTACATGACTATGCAGGGAAATTTGTGCATCTGCATTAAAATAAATCCAACATAAAAGTGGTTTTCCATGGAAGGGAAAAATCACAAATTTTGAAAAAATGGGGCCTCCCAGTTGTGGGATAAGGAAAATGTATAGTCTATTCCAAGAAAATTGTTAGAAAACACTATAAATTAGAGAGAAAATCCTAAATCCTATCAAGGAATATATTTATGAATCTTTCCATTGTATGATTTGCATTATGTAGTTGGGATTTTTGTGCACAATGTGACCAAATGAGCCCTACTTAGTTGGTTGGAAAGATGAGGAAGACAATAAATGACATAAGAAAAAGATTAATATGACTTATTATATCCCAAGAAAACAATTGAGTTAATTTGTTTGAAAAATGAAAGAGGAAATGTGAAGAAAACCATGGGGGGACACCCTTTTCATAATGAATAACTTGAAGTTGAGCAAGAAGAGAAGGATCCAAGTGGGAATTCCAATTCGAAATGGCCTTGCAAACAAGAAAACAAGCCAAGAAATATAGTATTTCCTACAAATGGTTAGTATTCCAAATCATTGTCTCAAACCCAAATGAAGATGTCAGACAATTGGTTTAGATTGATGGAAAGTTGGTTTGGATTGTTGGTTGTCATTGATGCCAACCCTTGGGGAGTGATATTGTAGATTGATGTCAACCCTTGGACAGTGATATTGTAGATTGATGTCAACCCTTGAGTATGTCTGATAGCACATTCTGGTAGCTCTAGAGGTATGGGTATGGAACCCAAGGTTGGTTGAGGAATAATGTAATGAAGAATAATGAATTTGCAAGCAATACTATTCTAGATGGATAATACACGTCGTTCCATTTCCGGTGATATGTGGAACACCACATAACTCCTCACGGTTAGAGAGTTACGACCATGTGAAGTTGGAGAGCCCTCATGAGTTATCTAGAATCCCCTAGAACGTCAAAGAAGTCAATTATTCTAGAATCTCATAGAAGAAGTGCACGAGTCAAATTGATGGTAACTAGGAGTGAATCATGGGTAAAGTTGTTGTATTAAGAAAATAACTAAAGTTGCGAGTTTGTTAATTATGGTAAAGTGGT
Organism: Picea mariana; assembly: GCA_032191745.1. NCBI lineage: Eukaryota > Viridiplantae > Streptophyta > Pinopsida > Pinales > Pinaceae > Picea > Picea mariana. The sequence goes on from JASDQU010682085.1 coordinate 52,641, forward strand.
TGCAAAGAGAAAATTATTTAAATAATAAAGTGGTTGCAACAAGAAGTGGTAAGTTTACTATTTATGGATAAGTCAAAGTGGTTGCAAAAGAAATTAATTAAATAATAAAGTTAGTTGCAACTAAAAGTGGATAACTTACTATCTGTGGATAAAGTCGTTGTAA
>JASDQU010682086.1:24166-35327 GCA_032191745.1 Picea mariana
GCCAAATAATTTTCAAAGATCGATTTGAAGAGTGGGTATCATCAGATTCAGATAGGGGAAGGTGATGAATGGAAGGCAACATTCAAGAAAAAATATGGATTATTTGAGTGGTTAGTCATGTCGTTTGGGTTAACCAATGCTCCTAGCACATTCACATGAGTTATGAATGAAGTATTGAAACCATTTTTGGGAAATTTTGTTGTTGTTTACCTAGATGACATTTTGATATTCAGTAAAACCAAAAAAGAACACCTAGAGCATGTGATAAAGGTGTTACAATGGTTGAGTGATGAAAAATTGTTGATAAATTTGAAGAAATGTATATTCTAAAGGGAGAATTAGTGTACTTGGGATTTGTGATTTCCAATGAGGACTTGAAGATGGATTCTGAAAAGGTATAGGCTATCTTGGAGTTTCCAACACCTAAGTGTACATTTGATGTGATAAGTTTCCATGGTTTGGCGAGCTTCTATAGGAAATTTATTTGAAATTTCAATGATATTTGTGCACCACTTACTGAATGCATGAAAAAGGGGATTTTCAAGTGGACAATAGCAACCATGAAATCATTTGAAKACTTGARRAAAAAGGAAACTAAACAACCAATTTTGCTGCTTCCATATTTCAATAAAGTATTTCAAGTGGACTATGATGCAATTGGTTCAACAATTCGAGTAGTTTTGAGCCAAGAAGAAAGCCCGACTGCATTCTTCAATGAKAAATTGAATGATGCTAAGAAGAAGTACTCTATTTATCATCAATAATTTTATGTGATTGTACAAGATTTGAACAAATGGTGATATTACTTACTACCTAAGGAGTTTGTTTTATTTATTGATCATAAGGTTTTGTGGTACATCAATAATCAATGTAAGTTAAATCAAAATAATTCCAAATGGGTATAATTTTTGCAAAGTTACTCATCTATTTTGTAGAACAAGTCTGGAAATTCGAATAAAGATGCAGATATGATAAGCCATATAATAATGTTGCTAAATACTTTGTTAGTTGAAGTTGTTAGCTTGGAATGTATGAAAGAGTTGTATGCATAAAACACATATTTTGCATAGGATCAGAAAGCATGCAAAGCACCTTGGAGCATTGATATAACACTGTATTTGGATTTCCACATCCAAGAAGGATTCTTGTTCAAAAACCAAAGTTTGTGCATTCTACATAGTTCATTGTGGTTGAATCTTGTTAGAGAGATGCATAGTGGAGGTTTGGGTGGAAATTTTAGCATTGATAAACCACAAATTTGGTGAAGGAAATATACTTTTGGCCTAGCATCAACAAAGATGTGAAAAGGTTTGTTGAGTGTTGTAGAATTTTCCAACTGGAAAAGGGAAGGAGTCAAAACACAGGGTTATATACACCACTGTTGGTACCTGAGAGACCATGGGAAGATATAAGTATGGAATTCATTTTGGGGTTTCCTAGTATGCAGAGCGATCATGATTCTATGTTGGTTGTAGTGGACAGGTTTTCAAATATGACGCATTTCATACCATGCAAGAAGACCATTGATGCTACTAATTTTTTTTTTTTTAATTTTTCAGATAGGTTGTATAGTTACATGTATTGCCAAGAAATATCACTTCTGATAGAGATACAAGATTTCTTGGACACTTTTGGAGGATACATTGGAAGAAGATGGGTTCCAAGTTGTTGTACAGTTCTGAATATCATTCAAAAACATATGGACAGACTGAGGTGGTTAACCAGAGTCTTGGAAATTTTTTGAGGAGTTTTAGTGGAGGGAAGCTAGGATAATGGGATTTTGTTTTGGCCTGGGATGAATTTGCTTAAAACAATTCTATTAATAGATTTGTGGAAAAGAGTCCATTTCAGATTGTTTATGATAGATCACTAAAAGGATTTGTTGATCTGGTTAAGTTTCCAAATCTAGAATAAAGGAATGATGATGAAAGTGAGTTTGTTGAGAGCATAGAGGAAATGCATGAGTAGGTTAAGAGGAAGCTACAACAAAGTAATATCATATACAAATAGAGAATATATCGGTGAAGAAAAAAATGTGTTTTTGAAGAAATAGAGTTGGTAATGGCACATTTGAAGAAAGAAATATTTCCGAGAGGTATGTATAGTAAAATCAATTACAAGAAAATTGGGCCATGTCGAATTTTGAGAAAGATTTCTGATAATGCATATAAGTTAAAGTTGCCAGAAGATTCTGACATTTCTCCAATATTCAATGTGACCGACTTGTATGAGTTTGATGAGGGAGAAGAGAATAATGAAGAAAATTCCCTAGATGAATGGAAGAAACAATTATCTATTAAACCAACTAAAGAATTAGAGAAAATATTGGTGAAGATAGTTAGCAAAAGGATCTAAAATAAGGAATATTATGAATGTCTAGTTAAGTGGAGAAATAGGGGTTTTGAAGATGCATCATGGGCTTTTGAAAATGATCTAGCATGCCTACGATGATCTTCATCCTCTGTAGAATCTACAATTACATCCACATGAGTTGGAGCTCATGTGTTTTATTACCAAGGATGTCTGATACAGGAGCATCTTTGGCCTTAAGCAATTCACATCACCCAAAAAAAAATCAATTTCAAGTTCGTAAATGGTAGGGTGAAATAAGTATTGCAATTCTAGTTGTTGCAACATCGTGTTGCAATTCTAGTTGCTACAACACCGTGCTGCAATTCCAATTTCCACAACACCATGCTAAAATTCTTGTTGTTGTGACACTATGTTGCAACTTTCATTGTTGAAACACCAGTGAATTTTTACGACTCCAGGGGTGCACGAATTTTGTTACAATGTTGGAATTATGTCACGACATACGCCACGTGTCTTGGGAGGATTTTGTGGAATTTTGTGGACAAATTAAAGAGAAGTCAGTTGGATGTAAAACGATTGAGAAGTTAGACCGTTGTAACCACCTAGCTTCCAACTCATAATTGGTACAGAAGAAAAAGAAAGAAACGATTAATAAGTGGAGGAAAACATTTTGTTGGGATTCCAGGAAATAGGAGGAGAAAATGTAATACTCCAAGGTCGAGCCCCTGCTAAATTGTAATTATGTTTATAGGCTAGTGAGCGAAGTATTTTTAAGCCGGGAGGCTTATGCGTTATTAGGCTGGAGATCCTATATGTTGAAAGCCAAGGAGCCTGATTTTGTATATGCAAATACTGACATCATTAATATAATTACATCGTTGTGTGTAGACCAACCATGAAGAAAGAGTTATGGGGGACTAAGGTCCACTGGGTAGGGAAAGGGATGGGGCTGAGAGGTTAGGAAAAAGGGCTAATCTAGAAGGCTTATTGCCAAGGGGATATTATATTATATTTTCCTAAAACTACTAAGGATTGGGAAACAAACCATGTTATATTAGGTTCCTTTAGGGAAAGGGATGAATTCCAAGTGGAGAGGGATGAACTCCCAAGACATCCACGTGCCAAACTGGGCGCATGTAGTTTTATGGGGAAAATATGTCGTTGTGGGGGTTCATTCGCCATTCTTTCCGTACTCCCCTCTCATGCACATACTGAGACTAAGTATTCACGCAACCATCCATTTCCTATATTGTTTACCTTTGCAACCTATTAAACCTACAAAATCGTGAAGCAAACCCATTTTTCTTATGAATCACAAGACGACTATGCAGTGCCTAAGCCAGATCGCACCTTATAAATTTTGTTGTTGCTACCCACGTTTTCTTTGGACTGGTGTGGCTTGCTGTCATTACCAGAGCCCATAGCCAATTTTTCTACTGTGGTTACCCATTTGACTTAGGAGCTGGACAGAAGAAGCAAGTTGTTAGGCCTGTGGTTTTGAAGAGGTGAGTTGTTAGGCTCGTGGATTGAAGAAGCAGGTTGTTAGGCCTGCGAGAAAATCTCTCCAGGTGAGAGAGATTAATGGGGAAGTGATTTATCCTGGAGGGAGTCTAGCAGCAACTACATAGCTCTGATAAATTGTTATCTGGCATGTTGTTGGATCCCTATAAGGGACGTGGAGTAGCCGATGGACTATAGAACAATGAAGGTGTATATTCCCAAGGTGGGACATGCATATGGGGAATGAGATTCTATGAGTGGTGGGCGTAAGTAGGCTCCTGGGAGGGAACCCTTCCTATTGCATTGTGCAACTTTCTGTAGTCTCATCCTAGCCTAGGATTCCCTTACCCTAGGTAGAGTTTAGTCCCATCTTGGGGTTGACCCACTTCTTTTAGCTTGGAGTAGCGTGGTCTAAGGATGGAAGTTTCGTGGAAGGTCTGCACATAGTTGGTGGTCTTCTCATAAAAAGATAAGTACCATTTCTATGTTAATTTGTATGTTGTGTATCTTGTACATGTCTTTATATTTATAAGAATGGCATGTGTTGATGCATGTATGTTTTACTGTGATTTCCACATTTAATTTGTGTATTAGTAGAATGCATATTAGTTTTTAAAGTTTATATGTATGATGCTCCATAAAAGATCTCTTTCTTCCATAGTCCAACAGGTCTATGCCTAGGTATGGAAGTTTGATTATCGGAACAGAGTAAGCAGTTGTGCTTTGTATTTATTTCAAGTGGAATTTCCCAATATAAGGCTAGGGGAGTTACAAATCGGTATCAGAGATTGAACATAGAAGTTTCTTTGCAGTGGTGCTTCCTAGATTTGGTGGTTGGGGATGTTAAAAAATGGTATCAAGCCCAATTTTCGACACTGAGCCCGAATTGGGTCGTATAAGTGGTTTTTGAAGCAAAAGTTTCATAGAATTAAAATTACAAAGTGACAGGAGGGTGTTGAGGGAACACCTTGGCTATTTTCAGAAGCTCATGAGGTATAACAGTTTGATAAACCATGAAAACCGTGATATTTTGACACAAAGTTTAAATTTTGGTCATAGGATTTGTTCGGAAGAAGTCATATCCCTCACAACCATTGGATCCAGAGTTTCAATAGTTTGAGGGTTGTACGATGTTTCAATAGGGAAATCCTTCGAAGCCCCACAGTGATTCTCAGTCGTAGATCATTCAGGAGTAGGCAGACTGTTATATTTCCCAAGTGGTTCGGTGGTTCGATGTTCGGGGAAATCCATTGGAGATTGCATGGTGAAGAAATCGTTAAAGTCCCGAGGCTATGGGAAGCAATTGTTTGGAAGGTGACAGTTCAGGAGTTTTGAAAATGTGCACATAAGAAGAGATATTCCTAAGTTCCGAAATCACAGAACGTCAAAGTGACGTGGACCTGATCGATAGTTCGATAGTTTTGAAAAAGTGTCGATGAGAAAAAATCCCCGAAGTCCCAGAGCACCGAAGTGATGTGGACTTGATCGGAAGTTCGACAGTTTTGAAAAAGTGTCGATGAGAATAAATCGCTAAAGTCCCAAAGCATCGGATATGATGTGGCATGATGACGTCACCTAGGGTGACGTGGAACTACCCTAAGTCTGCCACGTGTCACTTTTTTTTGTACTTTTGGCAGGCCCTTAGTACCAATTGGGACTTGACATGTTTCACTCAATGGTGGGGCCACATGTCACCACCTTGATTGATGATAGCTATATTACATGGACCCCAAAAAAGTTAAGGGGATTGGGAATTTGGCATTTGAAGGAAATAATAGATGATGAAGGAAGAAATTTTGGATCTCCGAAGTCCCGGAGTCCTGAAGTTTCGAAGTCATGAAGAATCGAAGTGACATGTCTTGATGACATCACCTAGGGTGACGTGGGCACACAAGATGTGTGCCATGTGTCAGTGTGTTTTGTGCTTTTAAAGACTGATTTTTCTAGTTAGAACTTGATACGTGTCACCCCTCAAATTGGGCCACATGTCCGCTTCTTGGGGTCTGCCACATAGCACCCCTCTAGTGCGTGGTCGCTGACTAGACTCCGGTGGTTCACCAGTCCAATGTTCAGGAGAAAAGTTAAGTTCTAATGGAAATCTGCCGAAGCTGGAGTCCTAGAGCTCTTATCCACCATAGATCTAAACAATGAAGGAGGATCGTCGATCCATGAGTCCTCAGATTTCCATAATTTGACATTTGGAAGTTTTGGACTGTGCAGGTGAAAATTTCACCAAAGATCTGAAGTTTCGAAGCTTCAAAGCTTTGAAGAGGCAGTTGTTTGGGAGTTTTCCACTTCGGTGTTTGAAGGGAATGAGGTGAAGTGAAAGGAAAACCTCTGAATAATGAAGTTATAGAGTGTCAGAGCCCCAGAGCACATGATAAGTGTCTATCTGTTAGCGCTGGGTAAGATCTTGTGGTCACATGAGATGAGGGGGATAAAGAGAAAAGGCTGGTGCCCAAAAATTATTTTTGAGAACAAAAAAAAGGGCTTGAAGAAGGAGCCCGTGGGGTTTTTGAGTTGTACAGACCCAAACCTAACGAAATATAGAAGGCATGTAAAGTTGATGAGAGGACCCATCACAGATCCATGGGCCAATTCGTTTCTATGATGAAAGAATCCATGTTCAGGGATTGCATCCCCAAAAATACATCGTTCAAATATCCATAAATTCCTGCTCAAAACTCATAATCGAGCATGAAAGCAAGCATTAGAAAGGTACAAAATAATAGAAGATAATTGTTCACCCAGAAATTGGATCTAAACAGTCAATTTCTTAGGAAATCAATAGAAAATAAGTCTGATATATTAATGAATTAGAATGGTTCATGTTTTCATGAAATTAGTGAGAACAATTAGCCTGACAAAGTTTTGTTGGCTGCAGATTTTTGCAGAATTAACAACTACCAGAACAGAGCAGAGTTATCACAAAGTGTAGAGATATGGATGATACATAGATAGTCTATATCCAAGAAGATGAAATCAGAGGGATGAATGTCCAGTTGGGTATGGAAGGAACCAACTCCAATGGACATGGAAGAGGAAAGGAGGAAGACATAAATCCGGTTGAGACCCTCAGAAAATTGTAGACAAATGTCTAGAGCCACAAGGATGATAATGAGAGGATTATGAAGGCCAAGGAAGAATAGGAAGACTTCAATATGAAGTTAATGAAAATCCTAGAAAAAATTGAAAAGAAGTTGGATAAGGAGAGTGGCTCCAACAAATCAAGAAGCCACGAGACCCCCGAGGGAAAAGGATGATCAAGGAGTGATTGAAGACATCACCATCACTCCCAAAGTAATTTCAACTGGAGATCACACAATAACTCAAGTCCAACCCTTGTCAAGAAGCATCATAGGAGGTCTAGGGTGGATGGATTGAAAGGAGAAATGAACAATATAAAACCTCCTACTTTTGATGATGAACACAATAAGGATGGAGATGCTGAGACACAGTTTCTAGGCATGAGGAAGTACTTCCAATTGCACAATTATTCTTCTCATGCAGAAGGAATAATTGTTATTTATCAGCTAAAAGGAAAGGAATCCATGTGGTGGGATCAACCAGTGCAGGTGCAATACATCAGAGAGAAGAAACATGGAAGGAATTCGAGAAACATTTTGAGAAGAAATACTCGACCAAGAGGTATTATGACAAAAAGATGAAAGAATTCTTTGAACTCAAACTGGGAAGCATGACCATTGATGGGTATGAAAGGAGATATTTAGAATTTTTGAAGTATGTCTCCTTCATCAAGGATGAGACCGTTAATATTCAGAGATATTTGAGTGGGTTGCCATCCTTTATTAGTGAAAAGATTCAATATGATGATCCCAAGACTTTGGAGGAAACCATAAGGGGAGCCAAGTGCTTATATGATCAGCATAAAGAAAAGCCTACTTTCCAAAGAACTTGAGAAGACAAGAAGAAGTTTAAGAGGGAACATAGGTAGAAGGGGAACAAGCCACCATTTTTCATAAACAGTCCTCAAAGACAACCATCTTTTAGAGAGCATAGAATGGCTGAGGTAGGTGGGAAAAGGCCAAGGAAGACACCCATTCAATGTTGGGGTTGTAAAGGAGACCATAAGTATATATATTTTCCTCACAAAAGTGACAAAGTGATAGCTTTACATAATGTACAACAAGATGAAATAGTGGAAGACATGTGCATAAGTGTACCAAGGATCTATGCAACCCTAGACAACAAGCAAGCATAACGTCAATCACACATGATTGAAGTAGAAGGTATGATCAATAACCATGCCTTTACTATTTTAATATATTCAGGAGCTAGTCATAGCTATATAGATCCTAAGGTAGTGGAAAGATTTCATTTGCCAAGAAGCAAGCATGGGAAATATTGGTTGGTGCAGTTGGCTACAGGAGCCAAGATAAAAGTTGTTGAGATGGTTAAATCATGTCTAGTGGACATGAATGGGATGAGTACCAAGGAAGATTTGAACATCCTACCCTTGGGTTCATATTACTATCTAATTGGTATGGATTGGTTGGACCAACACCATGTTGTCTTATACTATCATAACAAGGCATTTACTTTCCTGAATGAGGAAGGGAACCCGAGAACAGTCTAAGGAATTCCCAGGGAAGTTACTGTTCGAGAGATATCAACAATGCAACTGAAGAAGTGTTACCTGAAGGGCTGTCAAATATTTGCACCCCATATGGAGGAAGCACCTAAGGATAAGGTGCAGAATATTGAGGATCATGTAGTCTTGAAAGATTTTGAGGATGTGTTTAAGGAGATACCAGGACTACCCCCAAAGAGAGATATTGATTTCTCTATAAATTTGATGCCTAGAGCAACTCCAGTATCAAATAATCCCTACAGAATGAGTACACCAAAGCTGAAGGAACTGCAAATGTAGCTTGAAGAAATTTTTAAGAAGGGTTATATACACCTAAGTGTGTCACCTTGGGGTGCCCTAGTTTTATATGTGAAGAAAAAATATGGGACATTGATATTGTGTATTAACTTCAGACAATTGAGCAAAGTGACTATAAATAACAAGTATCCTTTGCCAATGATCGATGATCTCATTGATCAGTTAAAGGATACAAGGATATTCTCAAAGATTGATATCAGGTCAGGATATCATCAAGTAAGGATCCGAGATGAAGACATCAATAAGACTACCTTCAGGACAAGGTATGGTCATTACGAATTCACAGTGGTTCCATTTGGGTTATCAAATGCACCAACTATTTTCATGTGCAAAATGAATGGTGTTTTCTGAGAATATTTAGACAAGTTTGTCATTGTCTTTTTGGATGACATCCTTGTATATTCCAAGTCATAAGAAAACATGAGCATCACTTGAGGATGGTGTTGCAAGTGTTAAGAGAGAACCAATTGTATGCCAAATTGAGCAAGTGTTTATTTTATCAGAACCAAATTCACTATTTGGGGCATATCATATATGAAGAAGGCATAGCAGTGGACCCTGAAAATATTGAGGCCATTAAAGGGTAGACAACATCTAAGAATGTGATTGAAATCAGATTCTTCATGGGTCTAGCTGGCTACTACAAAAGATTCATTACAGGGTTTTCGAGGATTTCTCACCCAATCACTTCCTTGCAAAGGAAGGGGGTGAAGTTTCAATGGACAACAGAATTTGAAAAGAGCTTCCAACAATTGAAGAAGTTGTTAACCAATGCTACAATTATGAGGACTTCTTATCTGAATGAATATTTCTTGTTTTGCATCGATGCATGCAAAGAAGGACTTGGTGGATTCCTCAGTCAGAATGGGTTTGTGATATGTTTTGAATCCAGAAAATTGAAAGAGCATGAAAGGCTCTATGCCACTCATGATTTGGAGTTGGCAGCCATAGTGCATGCCTTGAAGAAGTGGAGGAACTACCTCATGGGAAAGAGTTTTGAATTGAGGACAGACCATAATGGTTTAAAATACTTGTTTGATCCGCCAACTTTAAATTCTAGGCAGAGAAGATGGTTAGAATTCCTCTGTGAGTATGACTTTGATATTTAGCAGATCAAAGGTAAAACATTGTGGTTGATGCACTCAACATGAGAGTGCATGAATTGCATGCTACAACCATTAACATGTATCAAACTGATCTTAAAAACAAAATTTCTGAGGTTGCAAAAGTAGACTTGCAGTACATGGAGTTGGTAACAAAATTACAACAAGGTAAAATGCAATAGAAAGTTGAAGATTGTGAATTGGGAAACGATGGAATTCTCTTGTACAAGAACATAATTTATGTACCCAATTCTCATGAATTGAGGAGTACGATTTTGAAAGAAATGCATAATGTACTTTATGTTGGACACCCAATATATTAGAAAACAACTGTAGCAGTCAAGGGCCAATATTATTGGCCAGGCATGAAGAAGGATATTGTTGAGTACATTGCTAAATGTTTGGAGTGTCAAAAAGTCAAGGCTGAGCATAGATACCCTATTGGGTTGCTGCAGCGATTGCCCATTCCTGAGTGGAAGTGGGAAGTGGTGAAAATGGATTTCATCACCAAATTTACAAGAAAAAGCAAGCAACATGACACTAGTACATATGACCAAATTTGCGATGGTTTTTCATTGATATTGCCACACTTATTCATCGCAATTTCCACAAAAGCTGAGATTTTTTTTTGTCGAAATAATTTTGTCACTATATCCATGATCCATGTGTGCATGGAAACATCGATGAAATAAGCTCTCCATGTGTCACCACCTTCAAGATCGGTTAACCCTATGCATCGTCGCAATTACGACGAATTTACGTCGCAATAACAACGAAGAAATGTGGCAATTACAACGAAAATTCGTCGCAATTTCGACGAACATTTATGCCGGGCCTATAACTTACGACGTAGATCCTGAATGTGCGATGCAAAACCGTCGCAACATGTGACGAAAATATGTGGCAATATCAACACAAATATTTCTCAAAACCAAACTTACGATGCATATGTTGTATGTGCGACGAAAATTCGTGGAAAATTGCGACGAACTTTTGTCACTATAGAGACAATTGTGGTAAAATATTAGATTTGTTTCCGATGAACTTTCGTCGATATTGCGACGATGGATTTAAGTTTAAGAAAAAATAAAAAATACATGAGATATGATATTACCATATTACATTGTGATATGGTATTACCATATTACATTGTAATACGGTATACCATATTGTATGCCATATTACAATGTAATATGGTATACCATATTGTATGCTAATATGGTAATGCCATATTACATTGTAATATGGCATTACCATATTACATTGTAATATGGTAATGCCATATTACCATATTACATTGTAATATTATAACATATTTTAATATATATATCCCCTA